>CAKNYM010044144.1:21560-36440 GCA_932195095.1 Andricus curvator
AGAGTTGTGTAAAATTGAAAATTCAACTTTTGAAAATCTAATTGCTGAAAATTTAAAAAAATTGAATATTGAATTGTTGAAAATTTCAATGTTTTGGTAGAAAATTCAACTGCTAAAGTAAACTATTTTGATGGAACATTTAACTGCTGAAATTTTAACTATTTTTTTAAGAAGTTTAACTGTTGAAAATTTAACTATTTTAGTAGAAAACTCAACTGTTGTAAATTTAATTATTTTGGTAGAAAATTCAAATAGTTTGTTTGAAAATTCCACTGCGAAAAATTAAACAATTGAAAACTGATGAAAATTTGAAATTTACATGTTGGGAATTTAAATGTTAAAAATTTAACTATTTTGACAGAAAATAGAACTGCCGAGAGTTGTGTAAAATTGAAAATTCAACTTTTGAAAATGGAATTTTCTGAAAATTTAAAAAAAATTGAATATTGAATTGTTGAAAATTTCAATGTTTTGGTAGAAAATTCTGCTGCTAAAGTAATCTATTTTGGTGGAAAATTTAACTGCTGAAATTTTAACTATTTTGCTAAAAAGTACAACTGTTGAAAATTTAACTATTTTAGTAGAAAACTAAACTGTTGTAAATTTAACTATTTTGGTAGAAACTTCAAATAGTTGGTTGAAAATTCCACTGCTAAAGAAGAAAATTTGAAATTCACATGTTGGAAATTTAAATGTAAAAAATTTAACTATTTTGATAGAAAATACAACTGTCGAAAGTTGTGGAAAATTAAGAATTCAACTTTTGAAAATGTAATTCTTGAAAATCAAAGAAAATTGAATATTAAATTGTTGAAAATTTCAATGTTTTAGTATAAAATTCAAGTGCGAAGATAACTATTTTTGTGGAAAATTAAACTGTTGAAATTTTAACTATTTTGTTGAAAAGTTCAACTATTTAAAATTTAACTATTTTAGTAAAAAATTCAACTGTTGTAAATTAAGCTGTTGAATATTAAACTTTCGAAGATCTTACTATTGAAAATTTAAATATTTTTATGGAAAAATTCATGTAGAAAATTTAAATGTAAATTTAAATATAGAAAATGTAGAAAATTGAACGGTTTAAAATTGGACTTTTGCACATTTAACTACTTAAAATTAAATAAATTTAAGTATTTTTGTAGAAATTTCGATTCTTGTAAAAAATATTTTGGTTGAAAATTCAAATGCTAGAAATTCGACTTTTGGAAATGAAAGGAAATTTTAATTTTCGAAATTTAACTGCTATAATTTAAACTGTTGAATCTTAAACGAAACGTAAAATTTAAATGTTGGCAATTGAACTGTTCCCAAGTTAAATATTTCGGTAGAAAATTGAAAATTTAACTGCTGAAAATTTAACTATTTGATGAAAAATGCAATTGTTGTAAATTCAACTGTTGTAAATTCAACTCTTATAAGTCATCTATTGGAAATTCCTTTTTGTATGACTTTAATTGTTTTTGATTTATAAATTAAAATATTTTTCCGTTAAAATCTCATCTATAACGTTTTTTGTTGAAAATTCATCTTTCCTGGTTGAAAATTTAACTACTTAGTGGAAACTTTAACGTCTTTGATAGAATTTTTTTTTTCAATTAATGAATCATTAATTTAGCAGAAAAATGATATTTTTGGTTAAAATTTTAACTAATTTGTTGGAAGTTTTTTTTTTTTGAAAATTCAACTGTGTACTTTAAAATTTATGTATTATAATAGAAAATTAATCTTCTTGGTTGAAAATCCATCTGTTTGATTAAAAATTAAACTATTTGGTTAAAAAAAATATATTTATTTGTTGAAAATGAAATATTTTTACTAGAAATATTACGATTTAGAAGTGTTTTAAAATGAATTTAATCTAATATTCATAATAATTTTGGCTGAAACAATTTATTTCCCTATTTTTGTAAAAAGTATCCATAATTTCCCTTTTTTTTAGAGAATTTTGTTCTCCAAAGTCTGTAATCGATAGAGATTTGAAAAAAATGGATTCGTTTAGTAAGTGGGGGAGAAGGGTGACATAGAAAAAATAGGATGGAAACTACAGAAAATAAAATATTTTTTATCAAATTTGCCAACACAGTCGTATTCCTTTTGTAAATCTGTACAATTTTCTCTGAAATTCATATTCACATCTTCAGTTTCTAATGTCACTTTATTTTCACTTGTTTATGTGACATAATAGGAAATGTATAAAAATGAAGTGACTTCTAAAATTAAAAATACAACCCTATGTTTCTAGGGTTGCGATATGTTTAAGTAACTTTGAATTATGATTACATGTCCAATGGTTTTCCTTTGCACATTTCCTAACTTGGTTTCAAATAAAATGAAGTGTCTAATAATTTTTTGTTCAAAAGAATACTCTGAAGATCAAAAACAAAATAGATCTATCAAGTACAAATGAAAGAATAACAACGCTTAGAAGTAACTTGACTCCTTTATTTTCCTTGGATCTTATTTTTTATTTCACAGTCTAAAATTGGACACTTCAGTTTTGAAAGATGTTGAAAAATGATAAACCCCCAAATCTTTTCAGGAAGCAAGAGAGACAATAAAAACCTTAAAATGCATAATTAAAATAGATAATTGATTGTGCTGACATGTTGCTTTTGCCACTACTTTCAATAAATCCCTCACAAAGAGTGAACTGCAGCTGGTTGTTCAAATCGTAGATGAACACCAAAAACCGTTTGCAGATGAAAAAGAAAAAATATTGAAAATATAACATTCAACAATACAAAACATGTTCGAAACAACATGATGAAGCAACATATAAATATTGTGCAGATTTTCAAGAAGAGTATGAGTGTTGGTAACTTTGTTGAAAAGTTTTGTATTTTTCATTCGCTGGTCATAGTTGAGATTACCCGCACAAATCATCTCAAATTATACAGAAAGCCAAGACCGATTCAGAGACCTATATCACACTAAAACTTCGGGTATCAAATTTTTGCAGCTATTTTGATCTAGAATGTCAATTCAATATGATTCGCTTTAGAGGATCAATGAAAATTAGGGAGAACAACTTCAAGGCGTATTAGCATCAGTATACAAAACAGAATGACAGTTGACGATTTTCGAAAAACATTCCTTTCTGCCAAATTCAAGTTCTGCAAATGGATAATCGATCCTTGATCGAGATTTGCTGACATTTGTAAACAAAGATCCACAACCTCAGTAATCACAAATTTAACTAAATGAAGCTAAGTAAATAATTTTTTTTCAAAATTTGATTAACGATTTAATTTTAAACGATCATCAACAATTGATCATTATTCAGGTAAGAAGTTTAAATAATTTTATAATGTGTTGAGTAGTTGAAATTTTATGACAGACAATTGATCTCGAAATTTGAATCAAGTCGATCATGAATATAGGTATCAAAACGTTGCATCCTTTTAATCCATTTGCCGCATCAAGTTGATACCTGGTAGTTTTGTGTGATATTTAAAACTATTCATCCCTGTTGATGTTGCCTAAGAAAAAATATCAAGCTACACCGCAACTTGTTCCAAGTTGACGTTTTTTGAACCACCCTGCTGGATATGTTTGCACTCGACCTAACGGAGGTTCAATTCGGAAGGTACTGAGGACTATAAATCATAATTAGGCAGGAAGCAGTAGCCCATGGTAGTGGCTAGATCCATTAGGAACAACAATGCACCCTGGGAGCTCAAGACGTTGTTAGAAGAGGAACGGCCTTGGCCTTACATTCACCAGGTCAGTCACGTCAAATGGATATTAGGATAAACTTTCACTCCATGAGGTGTCGATGACTGAGATTTTAAAAGTCATTAATTTTCTTCAAGTGAGATTTAAAATAAAGAAGAAGTACGAAAATAAAAACAGATCAATGGTTGATCAATGACTACCCAAAACTGTCCAACTTAGCAAACTCAGTTCTTTGATCCACTCCTGAGTTCCAATTTAAAATCTGAAGAAAGGCTTCATTGTTCATCGCCATCAACATAACGACACAAAAGGAACAAGTTGTGATCAATTTGACACTGAAGATTCGTAGGTAGCAGAGAGTTCGACGAAGCACTTGGAATCGATGATCAGCGGAGTAGGTCGACTTTCTTGAAAATCAAGCAGAGTCATCAGCGCCCACGTGAGATCTTCGTCAGGAGACAGGCCTTGGTGAATAGGTGCGCTCGTGACAGGGAATAAACAAAATAGTGACGAAGCGCATATCGAGTTAAGTCTCTCTTCCCCTTCAATGAATGGGCATGATGAGGGATCGAAAGGGATGAGAGGAAATGAAGGGAGCAACTTTGAAAGTGTTGACACTGGATACGATAACGACGGTAGCTCCTACCATTATGGATGATTATGGTTCGTTTTAAGAACGTAATTAGATGCGAGACAGATTTTTAGTCTTCCAGGGTCCACTTGTCTCCTTCATTCTATCCTCAATGTCTCTCGATGGTTCGAACGAAATTTAATTAGAAAAGAAAATATCTACCACCACCCAGGTGGAAAACTACACGTAGAAATCCACTTCACATGGAATTCCAAGTCAATTGTTTCAATTTACCATCCGAATTGCACCTGGAATTCCACGCATAACCATAAAAAAATCATCATTACGTGGAATTCCTTAATCCGTGCGGAGTTCTACGTGGTTTTCCACATGGATTTTCAAAATTAATTTTTACACAACTTCATTCTTATCAGGGTGGAAAAAAAATTCTAATTACCTACTATTGGGCTATAAATCTCTATAGCTCTAGAAATAAATTTCTTTTTTCTGAAAGTGCTTATACAGATTTACGTAGTTTGGAATCTCACTTCTAGAAGCATAACAACCTTCTAGAAGAAACAGAAAATGTTTGACAAAACGTTAAATTTTTCACAATTAATTGAATTTATAACCAAAAATATATTAATTTTCATCCATATAGTTGAATACCCATCTTCAACTAGAGTAGTAAAGTTTTCAGACATAAAAGTTAATTTACAACTGAAAAGATAAATTTTGAATTAAATAGTTTAAATTTCAGGCAAAAAAGATTAATTTTGAACCAAACACATGCATTTTTAATCAAACGGTTGAATTTTGGTCCAGGAAAGATTAATTTGTAACCAAACAATCGAATTTTCAGCCAAAAAAAGAATAGTCAAAGTAAAATAAGACGAGAATTTTTATGAAAATAGTTTTATATTTTACCAAAGAAATGGATTTTCAACTAAAATGATAAATCTTTAAAAAGAATGAATTTCTAGAAAATGAGTTCAACTTTCAACCAAAAAATATTTTTATTTAAAATAAAAAATAGGTGAATTTAACCAAATAAGACGAATTTTCAACAAAATAGTTTGATTTTCAACCGAAGAGATAAATTATGAACTAAAAGAAAGAATCTTCAACAACAACAAAATAAATTTATAAGAAAAGAATTCGAAACAAAAAAGGCAAATCTTTAACAAAATTTATGCATTTTCAACCAAAGAGTTGAATTTTCAACTAAATAATATATACTTTCAACAGAAAATAGAATACTTGACAATTTCAGTTTAAAAAATCAGTTTTTAACCAAAGAAAAATAATTTTGAATAAAGCAGTTCAATTTTCAACCAAAAATGGAATATTTAAATTTTCAATGACACAAATGATTCTTTAATGAAAAAAAATTAAGCGAAATATTAAAATTTAGAACCGGAGGGAGGAATTTTGAACTAAAATTATGAATCTTCAACCAAAAAAGTGAATGTTTTAACAAATGAGTTCAACTTTCAACCAAAGTTTAATTTTCAACAGTAAAAGCTGAATTTTTAACAAAAAATATAATAGTTGATGTTTCAACAAAAAAGATTTTAATTTTATATAAAATAAAAGTTAAATTCAATAAAAAAGACGAATTTTCAACCAAATAGTTCAACTTTCAACCCATGAGATAAATTGCCAAACAAAATGATGAATCTTCAACAAAAAAATTTATGTTTAACAAAATAATTAAATTCTTAACGAAGTAGTTGAAATTTCAATCAAAAAGATGAATTTTCAATCAAGCAGATAAATTTTGTACCAAACCAAAAAAAAAACCCAACAAAATAGTGCATTTTTAAGCAAATAGTTAAATTTTGAACTAAATAATATAAACTTCCAAGAATAGAATATTTAAAATTTTCAGTTCAAAAAATTAATTTCCAACCCAAGAAAGAGAATGTAAACGCAGTAGTTCGTTTTTTTGTCAAAAATGGAACAGTTAAGTTTTTAGTAAAAAATTAATGTTTCACCATAAAAAAATTTAAACGAAATATTGAAATTTAGAACCGAGCGGAGGGAGGAATTTTCAACTAAAATGATGAATCTTCAACCAAAAAGTGAATGTTTTAACAAATGAGTTCAACTTTCAACCAAAGTTGAATTTTCAACAGTAAAAGATGAATTTTTAACAAAAAATATAATAGTTGATGTTTCAACAAAAAAGATTTTAATTTTATATAAAATAAAAGTTAAAATCAGTAAAAAAAGACGATTTTTCAACAAATAGTTCAATTTTCAACCCAAGAGATAAATTGCCAAACAAAATGATGAATCTTTAACAAAAAAATTAATGTTTAACACAATAATTCAACGCTTAACGAAGTAGTTGAATTTTCAATCAAAAAGAAGAATTTTCAATCAAGCAGATAAATTTTGTACCAAAAAAACAAATCTTCAACAAAATAGTGCATTTTTAAGCAAATAGTTAATTTTTCAACTAAATAATATAAACTTCCAAAAATAGAATATTTAAAATTTGCAGTTAAAAAAATTAATTTTCAACCCAAGAAAGAGAATTTAAACGCAGTAGTTCGTTTTTCAGCAAAAAATGGAACAGTTAAGTTTTCAGTAAAAAATTAATGTTTAACCATAACAAAATTTAAACGAAATATTGAAAATTTGAACCAAAGAGATAAATTTTAAACCAAATGATGAATCTTCAAAAAAATAAAAGTTAAAAAAAAACGGTAGCTGTATTTTCAATAAAGTAGTTTTGAATTAAAAAAAAAAAGTGCTGCACGAAAGTAGACGTTTCAACCAAAATAAATATTACTCTTGAACCAAAAATAGTTGGATTTTCAACCAAAGAGATGAATTTTCAACTGGAATAGTTTAATTTTTAGTTAAGAAAATTAATTTAAAAAAGCTAGTACACAACTCTGAAAATAATAAAATAGTTCGATTTTAAATTAAAACAGACAATTTTCAACCAAACATTTGCATTTTGAACAAAAAATTAAATTTCGACCAAAAGACATGAATTTTTGAAACAAAAATACAAATTTTTATCAGAGAAAGATTCTTTAGTCCAAAAAGAAAATATTTCTCTAAACAAATTGTTGAATTTTCAACTCTAAAAGGCGAATTAAACTCAAAACAGCTTCTCAAATTTTTTTAGCCAAAAAAGTTTGGATTTTTAATCAAAGAGACAAATTTTCAACTGGAATAGTTACATTTTAAGTTAAAAAAATTAATTTAAATTTGAGAAAATGAATCTTCAACTCTGCAAATTAATTGTTTTTCTTTTCAAAAGTGTTTCTATATAGTTTCCTAGTTCCGGCTCTCACTATTGGAAGATTTACAACATCCTTAAACCAACGATGAATGTTTTAGAAGAGTTTAAATTTTAGGCTTCAAATAAAATTAAAATTTTCCTATATTGTATAAGTATTCGTCGAAAGATAATGATTTTTTGTTTTGAAAAAAAGATATATAGGAAATTTCACGACATGATCTTGAGAATCGGATCATTCTGATGCGCTGCTGATAAGATAAAAAATCCAAAATCTATATAAAATCGTTGCATAACTTTTTGATCCAATTTTAGGATTAAATTGATCAACTCGCATTTACTGCTTTCAGAATATTAGAAATTGACTTTTAAATTTTATTTCATTTTTCCTCTTTCTTTACAGAGTCAGGATGACGAGCAATATTTGAACAAAAAAAAAACCCACTGATGCTTTCACGAGAAATCGATAAGTCATCTTAGAACATTTTAGGTAACTTTAATGATTCTAAGTGGAATATAATCGGTTGAACAAACGATAAAATTGAGCAGAAAATTTTCAATTTGGGTGATCCGACGGGCGAGTAATCGACAATTTAACGGAGAATTCCCAGTGGTTTTTCTCAGGCTCCTTGTACCTGCACCTCATCATTCCGGATGTCGATGATCTGGCACTATTAGAGTCAATACAGGATCATTCAGTCCGGAATTTAAATACACATTGAAAATTGTGTGACTTCTGTGTTTACTGTATCAGCACGAAAATATTTTCAAATAGATTAAAAATAATAATAATAAAGAATAAAATATTTTTTTGGGGGATGACATTCTGAAGTGGATTTGGATGTGACAAAAGCGGGGTGGCCGCAGAGCAAGGAAAACTTAAAAATTAGGGGAAACTTTAGAAACTTTATTTTCAAATCACTTATTATCCACTTTTTAAAAATAAAGTCACCATAGCCCCTTTTTAAAATAAAAATATCACTTTAGTCCCTCTTCTTTAAATCAATTTACCTATGGGTTAACCACTATTGAATTTGGGTCTGTAACTATCCCAAATTTTTTTTAAATTCTTTTGAAATGGAAAGATTTCAAGAAATTCTAAACAGATTTGAATAATTTCAAAATTTTTAGGGTATTTTTAAGAGCTTTGAAAAGTTTTAAGAGATTTCAAATATTTTAGGGTATTTGCAAGGCTTTCAAGGAATTTTGTATATGTTTCAATAATTTAAAGGGATTCCAAAGGATTTTAAAGATTTTAGGGTATTTTTAAACATTCTCAGGAATTTGAAACAGCTTTGAAAAGTTTCAAGGAATTTTAAAGTTTCAAGAGATTCCAAATATTTTAGGGTATTTGCAAAGATTTGCAGAAATTGTTTATAGGTTTCGAAAACTTGAACTGATTCCAAAATTTTTTTAAGATTTCAAAGGATTTTAAAGATTTAGGTGTTTCAAACAATTTCTAAGAATGTTTGAGAGCTCTAGAAAGTTTCAAAGAATTTTAAATATTTTAGGGTATATAAAAAGAAGACAACGTGTTTTTCATAGGCTTCAATATTTTGAAGGAATTCCAAAGTATTTTAAAAATTTTGAAGGATTGTAAAAATTTTAGTGTATTTGAAAAAAATCCAAGGAATTTTATATAGATTTAAATAATTTTTTTTTCTTTTTTCGGAAAAAATATCTCCTCCTTTCGCTCCGGTGGGAATCAAACCACAGAACTACTGATTTCCTGTCAGGTGCTTTTCCATTAAGCTACTAGAGAGATCGAGAGAAGAAAATTTTTTCAGAAATACACGCATTATTTTGCTAGATGGTACAAATCAAATTTTTCAAGGAATCTATATTATCATTAGAGATTAACAGAAAATATTTAACGTCTTTTCAGAATAGATGGAGCTATGAAAGAAAAATTATTTCAAATAATTTTTTTTTTCTGAAAAAATATCTTCTCCTTTCGCTCCTTGGAAAATTTGATTTGTACCATCTAGCAAAATAATGCGTGTATTTCTGAAAAAAGTTTCTTATCTCGATCTCTCTAGTAGCTTTATGGAAAAGCACCTTACCGGAAACCAGTAGTTCTGTGGTTCAATTACCAGCGGAGCGAAAGAAGAAGATATTTTTTCAGGAAAAAAAAAATTATATAAAATAATTTTTCTTTCATAGCTCCATCTAGTCTGAAAAGACGTTAAATATTTTCTGTTAATCTCTAATGATAATACAGATTCCTTGAAAAATTTATATAATTTGAAGGTATTCTACAATAGAATTTTAAAAACACAAGAGTATTTCTAAACCATGCAAACATTTTTCTAGGGCTTTACAAAGTTTTAAAGATAAGGTTTTTAGGATTTCAAGGGATTTCGAAACATTTTAAAGGATTTGAAATGTTTTAGGGTATTTCAAAAGATTCCAATGCATTTTCAAGTTTTTAAAAAAAATTTTCACTTGTTTCTAATATAGTAAATATATTTAAAAGGATTTTTTCTGTGCCCGCGATTTTGAAAAAAGAAAGATTTTTTTTCTTTCGAAAAAATGCACAATTTCTGCACTTTTTTCTATTGCATTATTATTTAAATATTTAAGAAAATATGAAGAATAATGCAAAATAATAATTGCAACACAAATCGGGTAATTTGAGAAATTAAAATATTGATTACTTTCTTGGAATATTTTGACTTTATAGAAAAAAATTTGTAGAAAATTGTATTCTTCCTTTTGATTATCATTTTTAAAGATTATTTATGACAGCATTGAATTGAATTTGTTCATATTTTAGCACATATTTCGATAATAACTCCAGAGAGAATTCTAAAGTTGTCAGAAAATTTTTTTTTAATCAAATTGGGGAAATATTTGTCGTCTAAAATTCTTTGAAAAACAACATCTTTCTTGGAATGATTCTGTGAATTAAACCTGCCTGCCCAACTGGAAACAAATTTGGCCTTTTATTTTTCATACAAAAAAATAAAGAAAAATGTTTTCATAAAATGTACGTCGTTGTAATTTTTTTTAAAGAATTCTTTAACTACAATTTTTCAATAATTGTAAATTGCTTTCCTACGAGGAATGATGTAATTTTCAAAGATTCAATCAAATTCAATTATCAGGGCCACGATTGTGTGTCGAAACATTTCAAACAGTTCAACTTTTCCAATTTAGAAAAAGCCAATTAAAACCAACTAAACTGAAAAAAGAACAAATTTTAAAAACAAACATCAACATTCTCAAAGAAATTTATTAATAAGGGTGAGTGCAATTCCCCAACGATTATTATTAACAAATAAAAATGTATGAATTTGAATTTAAAATTGTTTAATACCATTTATAAAAAATGCTACATCAAAAATATTAGAAGATTCAAACTTCGTAAATGTATAGTACATGTCGCCGAGTGTATCAATGACCACTGCGGACCAGATTTTTTTTTAAAAATTGAAATCAGAATCGCTGTAAGGTATTTTAGGTTTCGAACCGATTGAATTTGATTGGTCGCTCAAACTTTATATTTATTTAAATACCTTTGCTAGTCAAAAAAATATAACAAATTCACTAACCTTCATTCAGATCGGCTATCTTAAACTAGAATGTTGTAAAAATTTCGTCAACTCCCACAGATTAGAATTTCGGTCTTCAAATAATAATGTCCAAAAAAAATAATAAAATAATCAGGGAAAAATCTGGGACAAATGAGGGAATTTCGCAAATGAAGTTTCGCGGCCACCCTGGAGAGGCAATAAGTTGAGTCTCGCTACGTGATCGAAGTTCGATGAATCATTAGTAGTTCTCTCATCGAAATCGAACTTGCATCGGACCCTGGACCGGTTGGGACTGATTGCCGTCCGTCGAATGGAGCCAGCCGATTTCCACTTATGAGTGGAAGTAATTTCGAGTGGAAAGAATTTCGGACCACCTAAGGTGGCTACCATCGAACTGAAGCTGTAGCCACTTCACTGTACGATCTCGAGGCTCACTGTGAATTCAACATTCATCTTCCCTCTACTGTCTACTCGACTCAAGTATCGACGGATTTCAATGCTTGATCGTCGTCAAAATGTCGGAATGTCCACTTCACGTCTTGTCATTTTGTCTCGAAGGATGATAAAATGGATGAGGATGCACTAAAAGTTCCCGGTCTCTAAATTGTCTTATTTTTTATTAAGATCGAAATGAAAACTCTCTTATGGACTCTTTTATGCATCTAAAACAAAACAAAGAAGCTCATAAATCAAAATTGTTCGAAGGAAGTTTTGATATTTTGAACAATTAAATAGTCTGAATAGATTGTATAAGAGTCTTTTATGTCCGAGAAAACACTTGTTTCGTTAGTCGTTCATCTTTCATTCTTTCAAGATGTCCGAACCATCTCAACTGATTTCTTTCCCATGTGTCAACTATTGTCTCTTTTGCACCACATTCTATGAGGATTATCTCGTTTCGGACTTTGTCCATCAGTGTTTTTCCGCATATTGTGCAAAGAGGTTTCATGCCAATCGCGTTAATTTTACTCCTGTCCTTCTCTTGACAAGTCCATGTCTCTTTACCGTATAGTACAGTATTATTAAGTTTATTTTTTTATTTTTATTTTAAGTTCATTATTAAGTTTATTCAACAATCTTTGCAAGTCCTCGATTGATTCTGCCATAATAATCTTGTCATCTGCGAAAGCTAACCCACGTACCTTCACTGTTTTGAGATCTACACCTTCTTCGTCGAAGAGGGCCATTCTCAGACATTTATCCATAAATATGATAAATAGCCATGAGGACATAACGCATCCTTGTTTCACGCCCTGCATAATATCGAACCAGTCACTCAATTTCCCATTTACTCTTACACTCGCTTTACTACCTGTATATATTGATTTTATTGCTTGTAGGAGCCCTCCATTTACTCCGTACTCTTTAAGGACTTCCCAAAGTTTATTTCTATTTACTTTGTCAAATGCTTTTTCTAGGTCAATAAATGCACAGAAAACTTTCTTTCCGACTCTTAAGCTTTTTTCTGTGATCTGTCTTAAACTAAATATCTGATCTGTACACGATCTTCCTGGCATAAATCCACTTTGGACTTCCCATATCTGTGTCAGTGACACAGATTTTTTCAGTTGGGTTTTCTAATGCATCATGTTCTATGTCGCAGTTCTGTTGCCCTATATCTTTACCTCCTAATAATTCTTTAAAAGAGTCTTTTAAAGCGTCTACTATCCCGTCTATATCATATCGCATTTCACCTTTGCTGTTTCTCATGCTGACAAACTCTGTACTTTTACTTCCTTTTATCAGTTTAAATAATAGTTTCATAATTCCTTCAAAGCTGTTTTGTATTTTGTTCTCTTCTTCTGTTCTGATTTTTTCTTTACTCTCCTTGACTAGTCGTTTAACTCTCCTCTTTTTGCTTTGTAATCATTTTCGAGTCTATTTCTCTCCTCATTGCTAAAATATAGAAAAATGTAATAATAATCTTACTAATATATTGATATGAACAATGTTAAAAAGGTGTAAATAACCCACTTACGAAAGTCTTAGTCACCTATTTGGAGTAGAGTTCAATGATTGAGATCAATTTCAAAAGTCAGTAGTAAAGTTAAAAATATATATCAACAGATGTCGATTGAAATTTGATGTATGAAATTTCTGTAAAAAAAAATTATAATTTGATTAGCAACAGTGGTGTAGTCCTAAAAGAAAAGTGGCCTGGCGGTACTTTCCATTAACTACGTTTCCAGTTTGAGGGGGGGTGGGGCTGAAAACTAAGGTTGTAACAGTGGGGGGGGTCATAAGTGGAAATAACGTTACGAACTTAGATAACACTAAGAACTTTAACCGAATAAGAAAATTCAACTATATTTTTAGGTAAAAATTCTTTTTTTTTTTTATTGAAAAGGCTACTTAAAAATAAAATAAAATAAAAAACGTTAAAAATAAATTTTCCAAACTGACAAATAAACTTTCCAATTTTGATTGAAAATTGATCTTTTTTAGTAAAAAAATTTAACTGTTTGGTTGAAAATTCGTCTTTTGGATGGAAAATTTAACAATTTTGTTGATAATTCGGTTTTTTTTTGTTCAAAGTTTTTTTTATTAGAGTTTTTATCTGACAATTTATCTATTCCATTTTTGTTTGAAACTTTATCCTGTATATTGTATGATTTGAAAATTCAACTGTTTGTTAGAAAAACAATGTATTTTGTTGAAAACTCGTCTCTTTGTTGAAAATTCGTTTAATTTTTTTTTTTTTTGAAAATTAATTTTTTTCAATAAAAATTTAACTATTCTATTTTTGCTTGAAAATTTATTTTTCTTAGTTATAAATTCAACTATTCAGTTCAAAATTCAATCTTTTTGACAAATAATTCAACTTTTTTGTTTGAAATTCAATTGGTATTTTGCTGAATTTTTTTTTTTAGAATCAATTTTCTTTACTGAAAATAATTACATTTTTGGTTGAAAAATTATATTTTCTCTTCAAAAATTCATATATTTGGTTGAAACTTAGTTTTTTTTTGAATTGGGTAGTCAAAAATAAATTTATTTGGTTGAAAAATAACTACTTGGTTTAAAGTTAAATTAGTTCGTAAAAAATTCATTCTTCACGTTGCAAATTCATAATTTTATTTGAGATTCAAGTAGTTGGCTTAATTTTTAATTTTTTTCTCGAAATTTTTTTTTTTTTTTTTTCGTTAGAAGATTCTTGATTTCAATCAAAATTCATCTCTGTAATTAAAAATTTAACTATGCTGCTAAATTCTTGTTTTTGAGAATCAATTTTCTTTACTGAAAATGATTCCATTATTGGTTGAAAATTAATCTTTTCTCTTTGAAAATTCATATATTTTGTTGAAAATTCGTCTTTTTTTGGTTAAAATAATAACTATCATATTTTTCGTTGGAAATAAATTTATTTGGTTGAAAAATTATCTACTTGGTACAAAGTTAAATTACTTTTTAAAATATTCATTCTTCACGTTGAAGATTCATAATTTCATCTAAAATTCGAGTAGTTGGCTGATTTTTTAACTTTTTTCTTGAAATTTGTGTTTTTTTTTGTCAGAAGATTCTTGATTTTAGATAAAAATTCACCTTTTTCATTAAATATTTAACTATTTTGCTAAAAATCTTTTTTGAGAATCAATTTTCTTTATGGAAAATTGTTACATTTTGGGTTAAAAGTTGTTTTTTTTTCTCTTTAAAAATTCATATATTTTGTTGAAAATTCGTCTTTTTCAAATTGAGATCTTTTTTGGTGAAAATAATAACTATCATATGTTCTGTTAAAAATAAATTTATTTGGTTGAAAATCAATTACTTATTTTTTTTTTTTTTTTTTTTTTGGGTGATTCAATCCAATTCATTTAGATTATTACAATTTCACA
>CAKNYM010044145.1:0-16911 GCA_932195095.1 Andricus curvator
CTTCTGGCTAAGGTCAGGCCTTCCAAAAGAAGAAAAAGATGATTTATTAAAGAAATATCATCGAAAAGGGAATATTTTTTTTGGATGCTCCAGAAGTCAACCCGGTTATGCTGCTGTCAATGGGAGAGTCAGCTGTGAAAAGGGACGAGCATTTTCAAAATTCCCAGCGCCTGGCAGGGTCAGCTTTGTCAGCTTTGGGCCAGGGCATAAATATGTTGCTTGACAATGCAGATAATGGGTTTGATGTTGTAAAACTTCTCGAATATCTTTCCGATAGTGGAAAGCTGATCGCACAACTCCACCATGCGGAGACGATTGCTCGAAGAGCATTCATCGCTCCCGCTTATAATAAATCGGTTAAATCCATTCTTGAAAAAAATGACAGAGGCACTTTCCTATTTGGGGATAATCTTAATGAGAAGATTAATGAAGTGAACTCGTTGGAGAAGATCAGCAAGTCCATCAAACCACCAGTACCTTCAAAGAAGGCCCCCAATAACCAAAGCTCTGGATCTTTAAACTCGAAGTGCTCGTTCACGAGGAACCAGCGGCCCTCGTGGACGAGCAACAACCACCATGCTCAGACGAAGCAACAACCCTACAAGAAATCTCAACCGACATCTCGAGGGCAGCAAATGAGACGGCCACCTCGACCTTCAGCGTGACAGGAGCGGAAATAGAGGTTAGTATGGCAGGTCGCTTGCGAAATTTTCTTCTTCACGCTTGGAAGCAGATTACTATGGACGCCTTTGTCCTTCAGTCGGTAGAAGGTTACCAAATTCCATTCAAGCTGAAACCATGGCAAAAAACTGCTCCATCTGTTCGAATTTGGGCCCAGGACGAACTTACGTCTCTAAGAACTGAGATTGACGAGTCATTAGAAATGGGAGCTATCAGTCCTTGTAGACCTTTAAATGGGGAATTTTTATCCCCTTACTTTCTTACCGATCGCAAAAATAAGTCGAAGCGATTTATTTTTAATCTGAAGGCCTTGAATAAATTCACCGAAATACCCCACTTTAAGCTAGAAGACGCTCGAACTGCCTGCAAGTTGATGACGAAAAATTGCTATATGGCAAGCCTGGACTTAAAGAATGCCTATTTCTTAGTGCCAGTAGACAAAAGTTATCGCAAATTGTTGAGATTTTCCTTCGAAGGCACTTTATATGAGTTTAATTGTCTACCTTTCGGGCTAAACATTTGTCCATTTGTATTCACAAAAATAATGAAGCCAGTTGTTAGCCAACTGAGGAGTAAGGGACTCTTATCTGTAGTATATCTAGATGATTTTCTTTTTTTCGGCACCACTTTTGAAGATTGTCTATACAATGTCCAAACTTCCATTAAGCTTCTTCAATCACTAGGATTCGTAATTAATTATGATAAAAGTTGCCTAATTCCGAGCAAAAGTTGCAATTTTTTAGGGTTCACCTTCGTTTCCGAAACCCTAATGTTAGAGTTGCCTTCAAACAAAAGAGAAAAAATAGCCTTTTTGATAGAAATCTTTCTGAAGAAAAAATCTTCCACTATTCGAGAGTTTTCCCAACTAATTGGAAGCCTGATTTCTTGTTGTCCTGCAATACCGTATGGAATGGGTTACACAAAAGCCCTAGAACGGGCTAAGTTTCAAGCCTTAATGTTAGCTGATGACAATTATGACGAATCCATGTTCCTTCCAGAATCCCTACGACCTAACTTGATTTGGTTTCGCAAAAACATACATTTGTCACGAAGCCCAATACGTCAATTTGTTTTCGAGAAGGAAATCTTCTCTGATGCTTCAAAGTCTGGTTGGGGGCCTATTGTAAAGGCGAATCAGTCCATGGGTTCTGGAACGAAGAGGAGAAAGCCTGGAGCATAAACTGGTTAGAACTGTTAGCGTCCTTCTGGGCCCTTAAAACTTTTGCTCCCGAACTGCAGAGTTGTGAGATTCTATTAAGAATCGACAACACAACGGCAATTGCCTACATAAATAAAATGGGCGGAATCCAACACCCCTATCTACATTCTCTTAGTAGAGAAATTTGGAAGTGGTGCGAGTCTAGAAAACTCTGGATATATGCGTCATACATTGCGTCAAAAAACAACGTTCATGCTGATAGGGAATCTCGGATTCGCAACGTAGACACCGAATGGGAGTTAGCTGATTATGCCTACGAAGAGATCTTGTAAACCTTTCCAAACCCTACCATCGATTTGTTTGCAACCAGTTCCAACACAAAATGCACAATATTTTGTTGCTGGATTCGAAACCCCGACGCAGAGGCTTTCGATGCCTTTACGATCTCTTGGAAAAATCGGAATTTTTACGCTTTCCCCCCCTTTTCCATGATCTTAAGGACATTACGGAAAATTCTGACAGATGAGACTTGCGGCATTGTCGTCGTTCCCTGGTGGACTTCACAACCATGGTTTCCGCTTTTTCAGTCGATGCTGATAGGAAAACCATTAATGTTTTCTCCAAGTTCAAATCTCCTTTTGTCCCCTTGTAGGTCCGGTCAACATCCACTAGCAGCCTCACTTACCCTGGCTGCAGGATGGCTGTCAGGGAAAGCTATCGTCAAAGGAACTTACCAGAGTCAGCATTAAAGGTTCTATTGGCCTCTTTGGCAGATTCTACAGTGAAACAATATGATGGACCACTGAGAAAATGATGGAATTTCTGTAACAACAACAACCTGAATCCATTTAAGCAACACTCCAATAGAGTTTTAGAATTCCTAGGCGAATCCTTCAACGACGGTGCATCGTATGGAACCTTAAACACAGCGCCTTCAGCAATAGCACTCATCTCATCAAAAAAGGTAACGGACAGTGACATGAATCGTTTCTTCAAAGGGGTTTACAGGTTAAAACCCTCACGCCCCAAGTATTTAAAAACTTGGGACGTCGCGCCTGTCCTCGATAAAGTTTCTTCTTGGTACCCACTTGAGTCACTCAATTTACAGAAATTGTCAGAAAAACTAATAATACTTCTAGCTTTAGGTACAGGCCACAGAATGCAAACTTTCTCACTCATAGATATTGATTTGATAAGATACTCAGAAAATGTCGCAGAAATAAAAGTAGAAGCTTTGATCAAAACTTCTAGAGTAGGAACCTGTCAACCGTATCTTATGTTACCATTTTTTAATGATAAACAACTGTAAAAAACTGTTCCTGGCTACGAGAAAGCCCTATAAAGAAGTAGGTTCGCAAACTCTTAGCCGCTGGACCAAGTCAGTTTTGGCCGAATGTGGCATTGGCGAAGAATTCACCGCACACAGCGTTAGGCATGCGGCAACCTCTACAGCCTTTAAAAAAGGAGTGGACCTAAGTATGATCAGAAGCACCGTGGGTTGGTCCCACACTTCGTCGACCTTTGCTCGATTCTATAATCGACCAATCACACCTGCTAATGAAACGTTCTGTAATGCGGTTCTGAGAGAAAATTGATAACTTAAAATTCAAAAAATTGTTCTGTGTTTTTCTACAATAAAAACAAAGGTTTGGTAAATTGTCTACTCTCAATATCTACAACAGTAATCCCGAGAACGAGGCGGGAAGTATAATTCAACGATCAAACGAACTTACCTAAGTGAAGTTCGATCGTAATTATACGACCGCCTCGTTCGAAGGGATTACTCCCTCCCAAAATATCTTTTTTCTACCCTTTACCAAAAATATTTTATTTCCCTCCCGCGAGTTCTTTCGGGTACCGGGAAGAACATGCAGACAATTTACAGGACAGCTCTAAACTAAATGAAGTCTCGACTAGTAGACGCTGGGAGGGCGCGGTGATGGAAAATTTTGGCTCTCAAATTTGTGGTGATCTGGCGTAAAGTAGCGGAACTACAACAGTAATCCCTTCGAACGAGGCGGTCGTATAATTACGATCGAACTTCACTTAGGTAAGTTCGTTTGATCGTTGAATTTTATATCAAAATCGACCGTATAAGTGAATTGAAACGATTTCAGGGGTACATTTGGTTGGATTTGACCCACGTTTGCGCGTACATTTTTTTATTTCACTTTTACCTTTATTTCGTTTGGTTAATGTCTTCAATAATATCAACTTTGAAACTGTTACATTTTATTACTTCTATACTAAAATCAACCGCATAAGTGAATTGACACGGTTTAAGTGGCACATTTTGTCGGATTTGACACACACCCGCACAGAACATTTTTTATTTTACTTTTGCTTTTATTTCTTTTGGTTAATGTCTTTAATAATATCAACTTTGAAACTGTCACATCTTATCAATTTTATATTGAAATCGATCGTATAAGGGAATTGACTCGATTTCAGTGTAACATTTGGTTTGATTTGACCCACGTCCGCACGTACATTTTTTTATTTTACTTTTACTTTTATTTTGTTTGGTTAATGTATTCAATAATATCAACTTTGAAACTGTTAAATTTCATTACTTCTATATTAAAATCGACCGTATAAGAGAATTGACACGATTTCAGGGGCACATTTGGTTGGATTTGACCCTTACTCGCACAGACAAATTTTCATTACACTTTTGCTTTTATTTCGCTTGGTTAATGTATTTAATAATAACAACTCTAAAACTGTAACATTTTATTAGTGTTAGATTAGAATCGACCGTATAAGTGAATTGGCACGATTTCAGGGGCACATCTGGTTGGATTTGACCCACGCCCGCACAGAAAGTTTTTGATTTTACTTTCGCTTTTATTTCTTTTGGTTAATTTCTTTAATAATATCAATTTTTAAACTGTCACATTTAATTAATTCGATATTAAAATCGACCGTGTAATTGAATTTACACGATTTCAGGGGCATATTTGGTCGGATTTGACCCACGCTCGCACAGAAAAATTTTGATTTCTCTTTGGCTTTTATCTCGCTTGGTTAGTATCTTTAATAATATCAACTTTGAAACTGTCACATTTCATTAATGGTATATTAAAATCGACCGTATATGTAAATTGGCACGATTTCAGGGGCACATCTGTACGGGTTTGACCCACGTCCGCACAAAAATTTTTTGATATCACTTTTTTTTCATTTCGTTTGTTTAATATCTTTAATAATATCAACTTTAAAACTGTCATATTTTATTAATTTTATATTAAAATCGACCGTATAGGTGAATTGACACGATTTTAGGGGCACTTTTGGTCGAATTTGACCAACGTCCGCACAGAAATTTTTTTATTTTACTTTTGCTTTTATTTCGTTCTGTTAATGTCTTTAATAATATCAACTTTGAAACAGTCACATTTTATTACTTCTATATTAAAATCGACCGTATACGTGAATTGAAAGGATTTCAGGGGTACATTTGGTCGGATTTGACACACGCCCGCACAGAGCATTTTTGATTTCACTTTTGCTTTCATTTCATTTTTTTCAATGTCTTTAAGTATATGAACTCTAAAACTGCCACATTTGATTTAGTTTATATTAAAATCGACCGTATAAGTGAATTGACATGATTTCAGGGGCACGTTTGGTCGGATTTGACACACGCCCGCACAGAACATTTTTTATTTTACTTTTGCTTTTATTTCTTTTGGTAAATGTCTTTAATAATATCAACTTTGAAACTGTCACATCTTATCAATTTTATATTGAAATCGATCGTATAAGGGAATTGACTCGATTTCAGTGTAACATTTGGTCGGATTTGACACACGTCCGCACGTACATTTTTTTATTTTACTTTTACTTTTATTTTGTTTGGTTAATGTATTCAATAATATCAACTTTGAAACTGTTAAATTTCATTACTTCTATATTAAAATCGAGCGTATAAGCGCATTGTCAAGATTTCAGGGGTGCGTTTCGTCGGGTATGTCACTTCTTTGGTGTTGGAAGAGTAATTTGGAACTTTCTGTGTACATCTCGTGGATAATGTGTATCGAACTTGAAGGAAACAAAAACTGTAAAGTTACTTTTTTGTTGGGAGAAATTAACATTTTTTTAAAAAAATTGTTTTCTTCCATTTTTTTAAGGTTATATTTGAAAAACCGAAAGTGCCAAAGTCTTTTGTTAGCATTATTCTACAGTAATATGCCCAAAAAAATCGTCAAAATTCGTATGAAACCATCAGACTCAGACGTCTCGAACTTCAGCGTTATGCAAGACGGTAACATTCTGGCCGAAGGCTCTGACGGTTAATCGGAAAGTATAATTTTTTATCTGCATACGTTGCTTAATTACCCAGTAAAAAATAGTAATTCGGAATAATTGCAAACCATACTCTTTAACCATAAATTTCAAATCGTCTCAATGCGTTATCTATTTATTTATTTTAAATTCTCGGTACATTCAGAGATTTCGTTATGTTTAATACTTTAGAAAAATAAATATTAATTAATTTTCAAACCAAAAATGTGGAAAAATTTTTTTTCTGTATATAATTTCGAGAATAATTGAATTTCCGACGGCATCAGCTGCAACATGAGTATCAACTCGGACGAATCACGGATGTTAAGCACGGACTGGCGCGGTTAGTGCTCGGATGGGTGACGATTCGTGATTGTCATTTGGTTGTGGTCTTCACTGTATTTAACTAATATCGGGTTTTCTGCAGTTTCACTTACCCTTTGCCAAATGCCTGAGCAAATTCTCGAGCAGATGTTAGATTGAATATGAAGAACTCCCGCGAAAGTTAGGAAGTTAGTACGAATGTAAAAAATACGTATAAAACCAAGAGTATATTAGGTGAGAAGTTTCCCTGATAAAAAGTAAATAAAAGAAAAATTTAATTTTTACGATACATGCATGATATCAGCCCTTTTCGACGCCTATGAAGCGGGGCTAAAGCTCTACTCTTTACTCCCTAGGAACTGAAAAGTGACGTCAGAGGTGAATAATGAAAATTAAACATCTATGAACTCGCATTTTACGATCATCAGCTCACTCACCGTGAGAACTGCGAGGAAATTTTGATTGCAGATAATAGAATTTTGCGGGCATTTATGGAAAGTTACCATATATAACTGATCAAATTGGCGTAAAGTACCGTAAATGACCGAAATATTTCATAAATTTCCGGAAATTTATGGAAATGATTTTTGGGGAATTTATGGTAAGTTACCATTTTAACCGGTGAAATTACCATAAATGACCGAAAATTTTCATAAATTTCCGGAAATTTATGGAAATTTTTAAAAATGAATTTTGGGTAATTTATGGTCAGTTACCATATTTACCAGTAAAATAACTATGAATGACCGAAAATTTCCGGAAATTTATGGACATTTTTAAAAATTAATTTTGGGTAATTTATAATAAGTTACCATATTTCTCTGTAAAATTACCATGAATGACTGCAAATTTCCATAAATTTCCGCAAATTTACGGACATGTCTAAATTGAATTTTGTGCAATTTATGGTAAGTTACCATAAATCACCTCTAAAATTACCTTCAATTACCAAACATTTACGGCAACTTTTTCATTTAATTTTTGATAATTTGGAATAAGTTAACATAAGTTTCATGCTTCTTCACTGAAAATCTAATATGGAATGAAATCATGACTGTATTTCGAGAAATGTCTGAAATCATCCATTTGTTATAAAAAATATCGTATGCGCCAAGGGTGAGAGGCACTTTTTCGACCTACGACATACTTACTGAAAACATACACTCGTCGAAAAAGTCCCTCTTCTCCCCCTAGGTGTATAATATACTATAACACTTACCTGATACCGTAAACAATTGGATTGTAGATAGCGTTAGCTTTAGCAAAGAGCGAACCCCAAATTGTAAAAAGCGGTGTGATAGCTTCTCGATTAAATATACCCGTGTAATTAATTACTAAATATGGTGTCCAAGCCATGAACCATAGGGATATCGTTGTTAAAGCAACCTACGTGAAAATTATTTTTAATTATATATTTTAAACAATTTTTCCTAAATACGGTGTTCCAAATTTTTATTAAATTTGATTTTAAATAACTAAACAATTAATATGGATTCTGTAAATGTTATGTTTGGTTTTAAATATGCACCTTGGCTAATTTAAATTCGGCAGTTGGACCAGAATTGTCTCCAGAACGCAAAGAAGCGACATTCATTTTCTTAGCTTGATCTCTCATGGCTTTTTCGTGTGCCGCTACGGCCTATTAAACAAATAATTCATTTAATTAGTTGGGTGCAATAATGTCACCTGTTTGTTATTTGTGACTCATGAAGTCGTGTCACAAGCAATTTTATTCATTTTTTGAGTATATGAACCCTCAAAAAACGTTTTGAAGATGGGAAGCATCCGCATACACAAACCTCCCTCCTCCCGCATAGTGCTTCTGCTAGATTTTTTTTAAAGCATAAAAATGCTTATTCCATGATTAACGTGTATGTTCTTAAACGTTGTAGTATTAGATTTAGTGAAACAAACATGTCCATTTAAGTGTATACATTTCGTGAGAAGGATAAGGGTGTCAATTAATTGAAAAAATTGTGATTAAAGTGATAAAAGGGTATTTATGTGACACCGGTGTCTTTACGCGTTTTTATGCGAAAGCGTAGAATATCGTAATGTTGTACATTCCGATACAGCGGAAGACCACTCTTCACATTACACTCCGCTGTATCGTAATGTACAACATTACGAAACTGTACGCTATTTGTAAATGCACCGTCGTCAAACAAAATAGTATATGCGCCAATGCGCACAATTCGGGTCTTCAATTTTGTAACTACAAAGTTGATATTTTCGCTACGGTAGATCTTTATAACAGTTAACAAATTATTTGAAGCTTACATGTAAGTAATGAGTGATTTACCCGGTAGCGCACAATTTAAGTCCACTTTTTTTTTGAATATGTTTCACTCACCCGATTTATTATCTTTCAAACAATAGAAAGCTGATCTTGGAAAAATAATTTAGGGAATATCGATAGTGGTGAGAATTGTTAGGTTTTTATAAAGTTGACATACTTTTGCGCCATGGAATGGAGAAGCGTCATTTCCTGGCAGTGCAAAGACAAAAATTTGTTCATAAAAGCGTCATGAACTAAAGCCCAATGTTCACTTTCACGCGCCAAGGTTGATTAGGTTCCGAAATATTCAAAATGATAGATCTTGCGTAAGAGCGATTTTATCATAATTTTAATTATTGAACTGCACTCGAACCGTAAGACTACGCATGTAGAGCCGTCAAACGGATTCTCCTCTTCATTCGTTCTCAAGATAAAGTATTTGTAAATAAATCCCCGCAAGAAATAAATAATGAAATATTTCAAAATTTTGATAAATGTATTGCATTGTAAAATTTTGAAAGAATATCTGAAAGTTTTTTTTCAAATTTTTCCTAACGTCGACTTCGTTTTTTATTTATAATATCCTTTGATTTTAAGTTTTACCTTCTAACTATTGAGACAAATATTTTACGATACAAGTGTCCATATCGCATAATTTAAAAGACTTTAGACTTTCAGATGCTTTTTATTAAAAAATTCTGAGACTCTTCTGGAGTGAATTGCAATCAAAAAAATTCAGGGATTCCGACATTTGGCCCCAACATTTGTATTTAGGACCGACGAGTTAACATTCATTGATCAAAAAAAATGTAATAAGACGTGGAATTCGCCCATTTTTCAATTTCGAATCCCACGTTATTGTATATCACAAGATAAGATAGACTTCGTTTTTTTATGAAATATAAATATCTTAGGATGTGACAATGTTATGGTTTGATTCTTTGGTATTTTATGCATTTGAAAATTTAATTTTAAGCATATATGCATTATGGCATAGAGTGATCAAAAAAAGCGACTGTTCAAATGTTGATGGGCGATTGGAAATTCGTATAGCCTAGGCAAAATCCTAATTTGCCTTTTTTTGTTTTGTTGTAGAGTCATTTTTCAGCAAGATAAAATGTTTTTACAATTTTTAACAAAGTAATGTTAAATTGATAAGATTGTGAGTCCACTCTAAGGATTCACCTGCCTGGCCTATGACCACTAATCCGCTCTTCATTCCTGTTATTATTACGCTTTTCTACCTAGAGATCTACACCCTGAAACTTTATTACTTGAGAGTTGAGGTCCTATTGTTCTGCCACTACCGTTAGGGTCAGTTTGTATTTCAAGTCCCAAGAAAATTCGACTCGGCGCGGTTTATTGCACTCGCCATAAAGGCTTTACCTGTTGACCTACGGGCGAACTTAAAGTAAAATTATTAATTTTTCCCCATTTTTCAAACCATTTTTTTCATGGTAAATCTTTGTCCATTTTAGTTGTCTTTCTCCAGGTTCAATCTGAGAGGTTTAAAGTATACTCTGTACAAATTTCACTTCACTTCGCACAAACTTAACCTCTTCCCATCGAATGGAGCAATTCCGCAAAATACCTAGGCGTCATTTTTGACAAGAGACTCACCTGGTCCAAACAAATAACCGCTACCCGCAATAAAGCCTTTGGAGCTTTTACGGCGCTTAAACCTTTCTTTAATAATCATACTGTATCCCAGGCTACAAAAGCGCGTGCCTTCAATACAATAATTAGAAACATTTGTACTTATGCGATTCCTATTTGGGGATCTGCATCCCCAAACCGCCTGTCAAAGCTCCAAGGAACTTATATGCGCCTTCTTCGCTCCTCTCTAAATATTCCCTGGTTCATCCGCAACACACAAATCCTTGCTGAATCCAAACTTCCTTCCATCTCCTTAGCTGCTCAAGCATACGCCGCAAACCTTCGTCTTTCAGTGCAAAATCACCCAAATCCCAGCATCAACTCACTCGCAAATTACGCGACTAAAACTTCTGTCCGTTTTAGAAGGCCGTGTCTTCTCGTTTCGTCGCAATCTTAACCATCTTTTCTTTCTCCGTGTTTCGCTTCTAGCGCGAGTGTCCCTGCAGTTCAACTGTCTTGGACCACCACCCTCCACTCATCTCATCTTTGGTTTATAACCTCAAGGTTGATAACCAACGGGGAGGGGTTTTAGTCGGTAGGCGCACATTGCGCCTACCAACAGAAAGTTCTGACACTTGGGTAAAAGTAGCTATCTCAGTGAAAAAAATCGCACTGAGTTCGCATTTAGGAAGGCTGATTCAAAATCTTTCTACCTGTTCAACGACGTTTCTCGTATCTCGGTGAAAAATTTGTTGTTGTTGTAAGAGCAACAAATCTGGAGAGAAACACTGTTTTCAATGCCTAGATTTGGAAGGTCAACTTTCAGCTGTTCCTAAAGTCGCAAAAATTTTCGGGAAAAATGGAAAAAAATTCAAGCTGATTACTTATCTATTTGTAAATAGAGCCCAATTTTGAAAGTTTAAAAATATTAAACATTGTGTTCACTAGAATTGTTAATGCAAGAAAAAATTATCTCCGGCTTGAATGGAGATATCGAGAAGAATCAAGGTTTAAAAGAAAGAGCTCAGTACACTCATAAAGCTCGGACCAATAAAAAGTGGATAAAATTGTATATTTTCCTGTAAATTGAGTTCGCATGATTTGGACTTTGTTGAGCTATGCTAAAGTCTAGTGAGGGAATAGTAGTACAAAAAAAGGGTGACGCGTGTCCATTACCAAGTCGCCCCCAACTGCGAAGACTTGAAAAAAGGGTCTGCTTCTGTACGGTTCCCTACTACTACTAGACCTGGCCATATGGTTGTAATTTCCTTTTCATTTAGCAACTTTTCAGATATCAGTATGCTATACATGCTAACATTTTATTCTACGTCTACAGTAATGATTAACTTACAATTACATTTTTGTAAATGAGTTTAAATAGGGCGTAATTTTTTTCAATTAATTGAAAAGAGTAACATTCTCATTCATAAATTTATTAACTATTACTTTTTTCTAAAGAACAAAATTGTAGGAAAGAACAAAAAAGTATGCATTTTTGTAAAACATTACATTTTGTCAATTTTATTTCCATTGTACAATATGCAAGTAGCGAATATTTAAAATGTCAGTGCAATTAGGGAGGTCTAAAAATTCGACTGTGGGTGACCCCCCCCCCCCTATTTGTTCGTTTCTGGAAAAAGAAATTCCCAACTCTTTTAAAAATTGATCAACATTAACCCGTGCCCCCGGGCTGTTGAAATTAACATGAGGTTTTAAATGGAAAAATTTTGGTTTTCGAAAAAATGAAAAAAAAGAAGTACTTTTTATTAACATTTTGTAAATTAAAGTTTGGTCACCTCTTCAGGAAAGTTCAAAGAATAATTTCCATCTAATAAATTTTGATATCGGCACCGCCCCCCACCCCTCCATCCCCTGTGTCTTGTGGCCGGAAAATTCCTAAAAAAATGCAAAATATATCTTATGTAACATTCATGCTAAAGACGGTACTTTTTGAATTCTTACGTAGTTTATTTATTTATATGCGATAAGTGACAAGTTCCAAGTTTTTAAAAACTAATTTTCAATTGTTTAAACAATTTTACTGGTTTAAACCATTTTTTCGTATGTAAATTGTCAGAAGTTATTATTTTTCATTATAAATCATACAGTTGATGAATTTCAAGGATGATAACATATTTTTTGCCTAGCATATCTGGTAATTCAACCATTTTTCCCCTGTAAATCGTACAAAGTTTTTTTCTGGAGTTAATGACAATTTTTTCATCATTCGCAAAAGTTATTTTTTTTTCTCTAACCAATATCGCAGGTAATGAATGTTAAAAGTGATACTTTTTGTGAAAAACAGTTCGCAATTATTGAAACCATGATATTACTTGTCCTCCACCTTTCCTATCAAAAGGCGCAAGTGAATGATTATTAATTGTTTGAATAGTGGCAAAACTGTCTTCTGCAATAAATATCGCTCTTAGCATTCATTAACTGCATCATTAATTCCATAAAATAGTAATTTTTAAGATTTATAGAGAAAAATATTGTTTCAATAATTTTAAACTGTCTTTGAAACAAAATATCACTCTTCATGTCCTGCAATTACTTCTAACTTGCATATATAAATCAATATCATTTTTCAAATTAGAAAATATTATAACACGCTTATTATTGATGTGTAAGTACAGTTATTCTTAAACAAATTATACATATTATTAGAAAGTTTTATTTTTTAATAATATTCATTAGAAACAGTTAATTATGATTGCATTTTATACAAGTTGAGTTTCACTGAGATAGCTACTTTTTCCCAAATGTCAGAACTTTCTGTCATGATATTAGATATATGTGGGCGTCCGTATGAAAAGGGTCCTTATGACCGATTCTAGTTTAGTAGATATTCGCGTTTTTCTAAGTTGAGGTCAAAATATTCATTTTTACTGACAAAAACGTACCGTAGACTGAGGCGCTGCCAGACGCTTCGTTGTGTTTCAGAACGCACGCGCTCAACGACGAAACGCACGCACCCGGATTTGCATGCGCATTAGTTTTCTTTTCTTTCGAAAATTTTAACTAGAAAAAAAAACAGACACACTTAATATTTTATGAGTAATAATAATACTAAATAACTAAAAAGAAAGGATATTCTTTTCAACTGCTTAAGGGTTGAATAGTAAAGAAGTAAAATAAAAATCTGACAGTCTCAACGTTCCTACTTCTCCGCGCGACTTGATAAATGTTTCGAAAATCATAAAGGGGTTGAAAAGAGGGCTAAAGAGGTTCTAAGAGAATCAAAAGAGGATTTAGAGGGATAAGTAGCTCCAAAAGAGGTTTTATTTACAGCTATAGAAGGTAAGAAGAGGACCTATATTTCGACTCGGGATCGTGTTTTAAGGATTTGTTCGAAATCGTATCCTCAAAGTTACATTTTCATATCCATTAAAAATAAAGACTTTTGTGATTAAACTATTTTTTATGATATTCACGGAAGGCAAATATTCAAATATTTTTATAATTTAACAACAAAAAATGTAAATTTCACTATTTATCACTGCCTGAAAGCTAAAAATCGTCTGTCATACTGTGATACCGTCTTATTGAAAATTGATTTTTTCGGAACTGAATAACTTTTTTCGCTAAAACTTTTTTTCTCCGTGTTCACTAACTCAACATCTCGGAGAAAACTCACCATTACAAAAAATTAAAATGGTAATTTTTGTCACAATTACCAAGACGCTTTTCAGAACCCATGAAATTCTCACCTCGACCCTAAAACTTCATTTTCTCGGAACTGAATGATTTTTTATCAAACTTTTTCCCCCTGTATTCAGTAACTCAACCTTTCGGGGAAAAATCATCAAGTTATTTTTAATTTGAGTATTTCATTTCTTATTAATGTCTCAATTTGACACGGATAGGGTAGAATAAAAGTGTCAACCCGTCATGATCACCTTCGGGCAACATTTTCTAATAACTGGAAGCTTCTTTTCAATTAAGAATTTTTGGTATCGGTTTGACCTTTGAGATTACCCTTTCCTCCTTCGGCAAGTTTTCTCCAATTTTTTTCGCCTGTGGTGGCTAGACCCGCAAGTAGTGCGAGCTTCAGTCAGCTCTTTGTTTTTCTTAGCATATGGACGTGTTTCAAAACGGTGTGTACCGTTCGAAGGTTAATTATTATTAACTTAAAATTTTGCAACAAGGTTTTCACCTAATGGTAAGCATCTCTCTTTTTCTTTTTGTTCGATACTTTTTTTTAGGTACAAAATGGCATGACTTTATATGACATTAAGAAAGTTATAGCGTTTGTCCGTTGACAACTTATACCCATATCTTTGTCCCAAGATATGGGAATAACACTTCCGAAAGCTTGCTCTACGCAGCTTTTTCATAGCGCTCGCCCTTTGGCAGCCTATGACAAGCTTCCTGACTGGACAGATAAATGATGTTTCCTCCTGTTCTCCCGGTACTGGTATTTAAAAACGCTCATCCTTTGACAGCTTTGAACTATATCATTACTAATAAAGAAAGTTTATCTTATTTATGGCTCGCCCAGTTCAACTATTATAGAAAGAATTATCGCAATTTTTATGGTTAATTAAAATGTGTCAACATAAAGTATACTAACGTCATACACTCGCACAATTTTTACATTCATTTCATAGGGATGGATCCACCCACCGTACTTCTGGCAGAATTATATCTACGCCCGCCAGCTAAGGAAACATACATTATCTCCTTGCAGAAGCTTAAAGATTTGGCAATCCAAAATCTACGTGAGGATTGTAAAACCTGGAAGATTCATCATTTTTCGAAGCGAGATTTGGTGGGGGATGTTCTTGATTCTTATTTGCTCAATGCAATTAGCTTCGCTCTACCAACGGTAGGAATTGTAAGGTCTTTTCAACCTCAGGCAAAATTTGTGAGTGAGAAGTCTTTTTCTAACATAAAACTAGCCATGCTGGATTGTCCTTTTCTGAAGGCTCTGATACTAGAACCTCCTTCTTTATCGAGAAAGCTGGAAGGTTTAACTGCTCGTGGCAAATTATTTTCAAATTCTGTTGCGAATATAAAACCTTTACTTATTTCAAGAAAAGAGGCTTCTCGTCAATAGGCAAAGGATTATGTTCCGGAAAAAAATTCTCCGATCTTTGGAAATCGTAGTAGGAAGCGTCTTTCTCCTACAGATTCTCTGTCTGATGAACGACCACATTCTAAACATTTGAGGTTAGTTGCTTCAGAAGAGAAATCCGACCGAATAAAGAACCTACTGATTAGATTGTTAGAAACAGTGTCTCCTAATTTGGAAGTTGAGCAGGACAGTTCTTGTTCTTCAGAATTTTCTGATGAAGAGAGCTCTTTCTCTGATAATGATTTTAATAATCATGATCCAACAAATAGGTCATCTTTTTGTTAAACTTCCAGCTTCTAGTAACTTGATTAATCTTTTTCGCTTAATGTTAACAAAGAAATTATAAATTTTTTGCCTTCAACGAAGGAGTTGGAGCCAACAGTTCCAAAAGCATCGGAAGAGTTAGCAAATCAGGGTATTGATGACCAAGTGATTATATGTTTTTTGGGTCGCTGAAACCGAGTCCGAAACCCGTTTTGCCCCATCACGTCAGCGTTTTTTTCTAACATCAAAAAACAGCTTGAAACTATACAACCCAACAATATCAACCCTTAAAATAATTTTTCGACCTCAATAACCTTGAAATCGATATAACCAATAACCCTAAATATAATATATAAAAAAAATAATATATAATAACCCTATGGCAACGGCCATACCACGCTGGAAACACCAGTTCCCCTTAGATCACTGAAGTTAAGCAGTGTTGGGCGCGATTAGTACTTGGATGGGTGACCGTCTGATACTACTGCGTTGCTGTTGGCGGTCGTGGGTGTGGTTAGCCCACACTTGTAGTTATTTACTACAAGAAACTATCCACCTAGAAACACTACCCGAATCGGGTAGTGTCACGCTTACCCCTTGAGGCTCGCCGAAAGGGAAATGGCTTAATGGTATATTCTAAAACCCATAACCTCAAAATGTATAACCTCAAAACCTCGGAGAGTTTTAGCTTTATAATTCCATACGTCTATAACTTTATAACCTCCCATAACCCTGACGTCCCATCACACTTAAGGCAAGATTAGGGTTCCAGCCACTTGAGGCAAGATCTTAGCTCTCCAGCCACGTAAGGCAAGACCTATTGTAATTCAAGCCACTTAAGGCATGATCTGAGTTCCAGCCACTTAAGGTAAGATCAGAGTTCTAGCAAATTAAGGAAAGATCAGAGTTCTAGCCACTTAAGGCAAGGTCTAGTGGTGATCCAGCCACTTAAGGCAAGATCTAGTGGTGATTCAGCCACTTGAGGCAAGATCTATTGAATATCCAGCCATTTAAGGCAATTGGCTGGAGAGCTAATATCTTGCCTTAAGTGTCTGGATCACCACTAGATCTTGCCTTAAGTGGCTAGATCACCACTAGATCTTGCCTTCAGTGGCTGGATCACCACTAGATCTTGCCTTAAGTGGCTGGATCACCACTAGATCTTGTCTTGAGTGGCTGGATCACCACTAGATCTTGTCTTAAGTGGCTAGAACTCTGATCTTGCCTTAAGTGGCTGGAACTCAG
>CAKNYM010044145.1:16921-40526 GCA_932195095.1 Andricus curvator
TTACAATAGCTCTTGCCTTCAGTGGCTGGAGAGCTCATATCTTGCCTGAAATGGCTGGAACAAATAGAAATTAACGTTTCATTGAACTAAATTATAGAAATTTATATCTATATATTTTTTAAAGCTAGAAAACAATTTATTTTGTTTCGTTATAAGACGTTTATAAAAATTAATTATAATAATAAAAAATATCTATTGTTACAAATATTTCGAATATTTCTAAGGATTCATATTATAAAGAATAGGATTTATAGAATAAATAAATATTGATAAAGTTGTAGAATAAAAAAGTTTATTTATTGTGAACAATATTTAATTAGGAATTAACAGAGAATAAATAAAAATACATGATTATAAATGAATGAATACTACCATTTGGAACGCGGTATGTACATAAAATTTAAAAACATTTATTTACATTTGTGATCGTCCGACAGTACAATTCTTAACGCATTTTGATGTTTTTTTAATGACCTTACGTCTTCCAAGTGAAATTAGTCACTTTGAATATTTCACTCAAACTAAACAAATTTTTTTTATTTAATTAATTAATTTTTTTAAATTTAATTTTTAATTTTTTAAATTAATTTTTAAATTTTAATTAATTTTAATTTATTTTTATTATTATTTTATATTATATTTATATATTATTAAATTATATATTTATATTATTATTTTATTATTAATTAATTTATTTATATATAAATTTTAATTTTAATTTAATTTTAATTTTTTTTAAGTTTAATTTTCTTGTCTAACTTTTCAGTGATACCATTTATTTTAAGACTTTCAAATTCATTACAAAAAAAGGTCATGAATCAATGTAATAACTAACTAAAAATAATTTCCAGTGGGTTGGAACAAGAGAAATTTTTTTACAATGTTACAAACAAACTAATGAACAAGAGTAATTTTTTCGTGATTCGCAACGATTGGGTATTTAAAATCAATAGCTTTTGTGTGAAATATGACACATATCAATGTTCGCTTACAATAAGTTAAGAATAGTTGCTGTTTGCAAACAGCCAAATCATTATTGTCTGATCGTTTTACACATTGCAATTTTTAAAAGTCGCCAAAATAATTTTTTTTTTAAATATGTGCTTGTAGAGAATGAGAAAACGGAACATTTTTCTGGATAGTTTTTTTTGTGTCCAATAATTATTCTTAATAGGAAAAATAAAAAACTGAAAAATTTAACTCTAAAATCAATAATAAATAAATAAATATTGATAAAGTTGGAGAATAAAAAAGTGTATTTGTGAACAATATTCAATTTGGAATAAATAAAGGAATTCGCGTAACCAGAATTTCATCCAAAAACAACGCACTTATACCCCATTATTCTCGTTCATCACAAAAAAAACTTGATAAAATTTCAGTCTAAAAGCCTTAAAACTCAATTCTAAAGCAAAAAAAATGTAAAAAGTCCATTTTTATAATATAAAAAGCACAAAATTCAACATTTTTGACACTTTCCCCATGCATTTAAATAATTTCCGGCCTAAAAGTACAGCCAGCGCCACCCTCGCCCGTACTCAACATTTCCGTCACTTTCATTTCAGAGTGCCACGGGGCTGGTTAATACACAACTAAGCGGATTAGAAGGTTCAACACCTTTTTCAGACCTTCCAAACCAGTTTAATCTTTTGCTGGGTACCATTTCACATGGTTTTTTGCGACAAAGAAAATAATTTCAGTAGGCTCCTTCTAACTTAGTTGAAAAGAACCCAGCCATTGGTGAGTGTTTGAATAATCTTTTTCTTGAACTGTGGTTTTAATATGTTTTTTCCATCCATCTTGGAATACTTCGAACCAGAGGGGCTCTCGAGGAGGTTCCTCCAAATCAGAAGCAAGAAGATCCAATTGTAATGAGTAAAAAAGATAAAATAATTTCAAATAATAAAATAAATAAATAAATAAAATAAAATAAAAATAAATAAAATAATAAAATTTCAAGGGGGTCAATTACAACGTTATGTCAAAAGGTGGATCAAACTCAGGGCTCCAGATTCCATCATCAGTGTGATAAAAGGATACTCCATACCATTCATGAAAAAACCTCCCACGATTGTCCACAAATTTCTGCATGCGAATGAAGACAAAACCATCTTACGACATGGACGAAGAACTAATGGCGTTTCTCAATACGGGAGTTTTCAAGAAACTGGATGCTCAGTCCGGGTTTCTATCAATCATGTTTTTAACACCCAAATCAGACGGTTCGTGGAGACCTATATTCAACCTCAAGCGACCAAACCAATATCTTCATCCGCGAAAATTTCGGTTGATGAGTCACGCGCGAATCTCAAGTTTCCTTCAGATGAACGATTATTATTCAGCAAAGATAGACCTCTCACAGGATTATTTGCATGTGCCAATAAAGGAATCACATAGACGTTATCTGTACATGAGCTATCATATGGAATCCCTGGACGGATCAAAGATTCCTTTCAGGAAAGAAGACCGAAATGATAAGGCTATGTGTGGAGAAAGTTATGGTTTGGTAAAGATGGAGGTGGCACCAGGTGAAATCACTTCTCGGAAGGTTGGAGTTTGCTTCCTTTGTAATTCTTCTAGGGAAATTGTTTTGCAGAAAAATGCAACAAGCTGCCTCATCCGCTTCGGGAAATTTTTCCCAATCAACTCTTCACGATTCTGGATCAGATAAAACCGGACTTGCAATGGTGGCTGAAAAATTTGACCAAAAGATCGAAAATATTTCCAAAAATGCCTACTATGCATTTAACAATAGATGCATTGAACATAGGTTGAAGAGCCCAATTGGGAGACAAGCTGATGAAGGGCCAATGGAGTCTGGATCAGAAAAAGTGACATATAAACAAAAAGGAAATGTGGGCAGTGTACATAGCGATTGTCAAACGTGCTCGTATTCTGCATGGAAAAGCCTTATCTCTTCAATTAGGCAACAAGACAGTGATAGCTCATATTTGGAGGCAAGGAAGCACGAAGTCACAACCTCTGTTACAGTTAACTGAGAAACTGTTAACTTTGACTACAAAACTAGATGTTCAGCTGGAGGCTCACTTTATACCAGGAGTTTACAATGTAGTAGCAGACCAATTATACAGACTGGATTCTCTAACGGATTGGCATTTGTCGACGAGAGTAACAGACCGGCTTTTCGGAGAATGGGGAGTTCTACAAATAGTTTTGATGGCAACCGTATAATCAGCAGTCGTTCCAACTTATGCATCTCGAATCAGGGATCAGTAATCAACATTTGTGAACACCTTGAGTCCAGTGTGGAATTACGACTTAGCGTTAATATTTCCACCTCCCTCTCTAATTCCGAGGGTTCTGCAACATCTGAACCTAGCCCAGGGGATCTACATTTGGAGACGTGGAAGGTACGGGGTGGATAGCCCAAACAAAAGGATGGACTGAAGAAAATATAGCTTTACTGGAGTCGTCATGGCGTGAATCAAATAAAAGACTTACTCTGCACCCTGGAAATCCTGGTCTTCTTGGGATACAAAAAATGGAGTTTCAATAAATAATCCATCTCCGCAAAAGGTTGCACAATATTTATGATTTTTACATAGGGAAAAGAAATTTGCCTATAGCACGACTTTGATGCATAAATCGGTTATAGCGACATTTGCAAATCCAACTAGAGGGGATAAAATAAGTTCTCATCCGATCGTAAAGCATATGTTGAAAGCCATAGGTTCATCTCATCATCGGCAGGTAAATATATGATATGGGATGTCAACGTATTGATTGAGTGGATGAGGCAGACAGTTGTCAATCCCGAACATTTATTTCAAGTATCCAGACATGTGGCATTGTTGATTCTCTTATCATCGGGCCGAAAGTCGCATGATCTCACACTGTTAAGGATCAATTCAGAAAATTTTCAAGATTCTGGAAATCGTATAGTTTTATGGCCAACGTTTGGTTCAAAGACAGACAGTATTTCACATAGACAATCAGGATGGGGCCTCGCTGAAAATAAAGAACAAAATATGGATCCAACATGGTGGTTGAGACGTTTGATCCGTATTTCGAAATCTAGAAGAAGTACAAGAGCAGGACTGAGTAATTTGTTTATCACCACTAGAGGAAAAGTAGGTCCGGCTTCAAGATCAGTAATTGCAGGTTGGATGCAAACAGCTCTAAGAGAAGCTGGTATAAACACCTCTGCTGGGAATTTTCCGCTAAGCAGTATCTTTATCACGTTTCGGGATGGTTTACCAATAGACGACACTTTGAAGAAAAGAAACTGGAAAGGTCGGAATACTTCTTTGAAGCATTATTTCAGAGAAGTGGATAGACCAGTTTGTTCATCACGAGAAAAGAATAAAGTTATATTCCTTACACGTTTGTTTTCCTTCTGAATATTTTTCAGGAATATTAATAAATTTCATGACATGGGATTTTCTATCTTATTGTTTCATCTAAGCAGGTTTTTGTACATTCATTTCATTTTAGAAATCACAGTGCACTTTTTTCACTGTTCCGGCAGAGTGCAAACATTTCTCAAAGGTCAAGCCAAAGGCACAGACATGAAATAACTACGTTTTTCCCGAAAAGGGTGAAAAACGATTATTTCTGGTCTTGCCGAGGCCTGACCTGATTTGATTCCTTGCCAGCTCAAATGCCCTGAAACTTGTACTACGTGCGGGTCTAGCCACCACAGACGAAACTAAAGTCGGCGTCAAAAGTACGCGACCCTCACTTTGATCGCTTGCAACTCGTTAAAAAAAAATCGTAGAAAATTCTGGCCAGGTAAACGTGAAAGCTTAAGGTCTCTCAAATTGAAATATATGTATATTGTTGTTCTCCAAATTTTTGTACGATAGCGCTGATGTAAAACGTGCCAAAATGAGCTGGACGTCTTGAAAAATCTAAAAACATTCACAGACGCTCCTTAAGGTGTCGAGAATGCAACGCAGTTTTCCAAATTTCCAAATATGAAATTTTTTACTAATTACACACCGTTTTCCACAAACATATCATCTTGGAAAGAAATCATGATAGGAAGTTGTTTTATGGCTTATGATATGCAGTTTTGTAACACGATTGAAGTACAATTTCAAAAAATTAAATTAGATCAATATTTCGCGAAATAAACCTTTACGCATATTTCGGGATTCAATGAGAGGAGCCACCATATACAAAGTGTTAGAAAAAAAGTATCCATTTCACAACAATAGGGACCTCAGAAGGAAGGGGATACCGGCTCACCCGCTGGTCAATAGCAGGGAGGGAAAAAGGCAGGGACGTCGGTACCCCTTCCTTCTAAGGTCCCTATTGTTGTGCCTCCAAAACCCTGTTTTTTGGCACGTTTTACATCAGCGCTATCGTAAAAATTTTTTGAGAACAACAATATACATATCTTTCAATTTGGGAGACCTTAAGCTTTCACGTTTACCTGGCCAGAATTTTCTGCGATTTTTTTTGAACGAGTTGCGAGCGATCAAAGTGAGGGTCGCGTACTTTTGACGCCGACTTTAGCTGTAAATTCGATCTCGAGTGTTTCCACTTTGTTTGTATTTATAATTATATTGGACTCATTTCACGAGCACTTCGCTTCTCGTTAGCAAATGTATTTGCTTCCTCATAGAGGAATCAGTAGTTATTTTTTTCAATAATAGACAACCCAAAGTCTTCATTTTTAGCAATTTAAAAATAGAAATTTACAAAAAATACAAAATTACAAAATAATACAAACAATATTTGAAATACAAAGACAAATGAGACAAATCAAATTTTGTATGCGAAATTATAATTTTTCGAGCTGGAAAAGGGAAGGGAAAAGTTCTGAAAATTTATTATCAAGAAGTCTTTTCTATTCATGCGTCAACTTTGAATTAGGTCGATGAAAAAAGTTTTTTTTTGTTTGAAACAGATGATTCAAATATTATAAATAAGCATAGCTTCCTTAATCTTCAATTTATTATTATACCATTAAGCCATTTCCCTTTCGGGGTAGGCGTGACTTGCTCGGTTGGAAAATAGTATTGGGTATATGGGTGAATTGGTGTAGAGTATATAGGTATAAGTTATATAGGTATATAGGTATAAAGTAGATATGTATATAGGTGTTAGGTATATATGTTTTAGATTGATCTGGAATTCTCGTGTCATTTATTCAAATGACACGTTTATTCCGCAACACTGCTCCGACCCAGGTTGCTGATCAATCTCTCTAGCGATCACCCCAAGTGAAGAGCCTTACAAAATTGTTATGTATGGTTCCCCACTTGGGCCCATTAGATTCCAAGGTCTTTGTTTCAGGCTTCATTCATTCTATTGTCACTCTGTTTACAAACTATTTGTCGCCACACTTTTCTGTCCTGGCATACTACTCTAGCTTCCTTCACGTCCATGCATTTTTTCATGCAAGCTCGTGTGTTTCTATGGCTTCTTACGTCTCTTCGGATTAATGTCTCATTTACCGATTCTAACCATTCTTTCAGCGGTCTACCTCTAGGCATTCTGCCATTTACTTTACCTTTGTACACTTGTTTGGTCAGTCGCTCATCTTTCATTCTTTCAAGATGACCGAACCATCTTAACTGATTTCTTTCCCATGTGTCAACTATTGTCTCTTTTGCACCACATTCTTTGAGGATTGTCTCGTTTCGGACTTTATCCATCAGTGTTTTCCCGCATATTATGCGCAGAGGTCTCATGCCGATCGCGTTAATTTTACTCCTGTCCTTTTCTTGACATGTCCATGTTTCGCTACCGTATAGTACAGTCGGTATGAATATAGAATTATGTATGGCCATTTTAGCTTTTTTTGATATGTTTTTATTTGTTAGGATGGACCCTGCTCTACCGATAACCTGCTTACCCTTATTTATGCGCCTATCTAACTCCCCATCTATTTTTCCGTCGCTAGTGAATAGCCTACCTAGGTATACGTACTTGTCAACTTGTTCTAATCTCTCATCATTTAGGACAATGTTGCATATTGTTTTCTCACTTTTTCCGTCAAACACCATGATTTTTGTTTTATTTACGTTAATTTTGAGGTCCATGTTCTTCATGCTTGTATTAAGTTTATTCAACATTCTTTGCAAGTCCTCGACTGATTCTGCCATAATAATCTTGTCATCTGCGAAAGCTAACCCACGTACCTTAACTGTTTGGAGATCTACACCTTCTTCGTCGAAGAGTGCAGTTCTTAGACACTTATCCATGAATATGATAAATAGCCACGAGGACATAACGCATCCTTGTTTCACGCCTTGCGTAATATCGAACCAGTCACTCAGTTTCCCGTTTACCCTTACGCTCGCTTTACTACCTGTATATATTGTTTTTATTGCTTGCAGGAGCCCTCCATTTACTCCGTATTCTTTAAGAACTTCCCAAAGTTTACTTCTATTTACCGTGTCAAATGCTTTTTCTAGGTCAATAAATGCACAGAAAAATTTCTTTCCTACTCTCAAGCTTTTTTCTGTGATCTGTCTTAGGCTAAATATCTGATCTGTACATGATCTTCCTGGCATAAATCCACTTTGGACTTCCCATATTTTTTCTTCTGTGATTTCCATTACCCTACGAATAAGTATTTTTGAGTATATTTTACTTACGGTACTTAGTAGGCTGATACCTCTGTAATTGCTGCAGTTGCTTTTGTCTCCCTTTCTTTTGTATATTGGTACGATAATCGCTTTTCTCCAATCGTCTGGGACTTTTCCTGTCTCGATACACAAATTTATCAATTCGCACAACCTGTGAGGCATGTACTCGCCACCGTATTTAAGCATTTCAGCGCTAATACTGTCTCCACCAGCAGCCTTACCGTTTTTCAAATTCTTTATTATGTCTCTGACCTCAGTGACACAGACTTTTTCAATTGGGTTTTCTAATGCATTATGTTCTATGTCGCAGTTTTGTTGTCCTATATCTTCACCTCCTAATAGTTCTTTAAAAGAGTCTTTTAAAGCGTCTACTATCCCGTCTATATCATATAGCATTTCACCTTTGCTGTTTCTCATGCTAGCAAACTCTGTACTTTTACTTTCCTTCAACTGTTTATATAGTAGTTTCATTATTCCTCCTAAGTTGTTTTGTATTTTGTTCTCTTCTTCTGTTCTGATTTTCTCTTTACTCTCTTTGACTAGTCGTTTAACTTTCCTATTTTTGTGTCTGTAACCATTCTTGAGCCTATTTCTCTCATCATCGCTAAGACCTGTCATGTTCAGCGTTTTTTTGTGCAATTTTTCTTTTTCTTTTTGGGCTGCCGCAATTTCATCATTCCACCACGCATCGCCAGACTTTCTCCCTACCACTGCCGTACCACACACTTCAATCGCACTTTTAACAATGGTATCCCGTAATAAAGACCACGCGCCCTCATAAAGTGTATTAATATTATAGATCAATCGATTTTCCTCGAATCAAGGAATCTTTTCCGTTCTTGCATCAATTTTGAATTATGTTAATGAAAAAAGTTTTACTATAAAAAACCGTGTTTTCCAATATTATGCATTACCATAGCTTCCTTACTCTTCAATAAAATTTATTAATGTTATAGGTCAATCGATTCGTCTTGAATCAACAATGAAAAGGGTTGAAAGAGAGCAAAACACACGTCTATCTCGCAGGGAAGAGGGAAGGGTAATCTCGAAGGTCAGATGAAAGACCAGAAATAATCGTTTTTTTACCCTTTGGGGGAAAAACATAGTTATTTTTTCATTGCAATTTCAATTTTACACCATTTTTTTCGCTTTTCCGCACAATTGCCATTTTTTCAGTTACCTCCTTTTGCCTTTACATCCTTTACAAAAGCAACTAAGAAAGTAACGTTTTGAAGAGGTAACGTATGAAATTTGTTTACCAAGTAAACGTGTTTACAAGTAATTGAGTAACCTATATAATGATAACTAGTTGAGTTATTAGTTACTTTTTTCGTGATATAATGGTAACGATAAATTACTAGTTCCTTTTAAAGAGTAACTAACCCATCACTGGATGATTTCTATTGTTCGATTTTTGTAGATTTGAAATTTCATTTTATGTTATATCTCCAAAAAAACGTTCAAAAAAGTCTTTTAATTAAATTGTGCGCCACGCGGAGACTCACCCCCATATGAAAAAAATAAAACTTACAGAAACGATGAAATAGTAACTGTAGATGATGGTAAAGAGAGGTGTATAGTAAACAAAAACTGAATACACTAGAATGTACGATTTCGATCCCCAATCTTTAGCGAGATAATCTGTGCCACATGCAGTCATATTTCCTTCTGGAACGTATCTAGATTTCAAAAAAGTTAAATCAAAAACTGATCAATCAATATATAAGAATGCAAAATAAATTATGTTGAAAAATGAATGAATACAAAAATGACCGATACAATCACGGATAAGGCTGGGATAGAGAACGTTTCGTATCCTGTCAAAAATATTTTTTTGGGTGAGGTACCGAAAAGTACTTACAGCCAATTGATTTCAAACTGCGTATACCCATGTATTTTGAATCGCTAATTACGAAAATGATAGTGAAAATACCCGAAAATTATATTTTCAAGGTCAAACCCCCGAAAACCGGTTATTTTTTCATTTTTTTCACTGTATTTCGATAAATATTGGTTTGAGAGGAAAAAGTCTAAGATAAAAGTTAGAGCCCTAGGAAAAATACATCTTTATTGATGTACAAATGTATCGCCTAGATTCATTATGTTTTAAGAAAAACTAGATAATGTTCCAACAAGTACATTTTGCCAAAACTCCATTATTTTCGGTATCGCGGTGCCCAGGTGGAAATACACGACTGGTCCAGTACTGGCCCAGTACAGATTGCCGGAGTCTCAGTACTGGGGATCTGTACGGATCCAGTACTGAGCCAGTACTGGCTTGTAATACTCCGCAGTACTGGCGTGCGATAAAGACGCGGTACTGCACAACACCGGTTCTATACACAGAAAAAATAAGTTTTATAAAGTATATGGAACTAATTCAAGAGCAGTGGATATAAGCGATAACTGAACAGAGTTTTATATAATTTCCAAGACATTCCACACAAACTGTGAAATTATTGAGGTGTATTTATGAAAAAGTTCCGTAATTTTTACAGTGAGTTTGAGTGTTTTTGTAAAGCACTGCATTATATGAACTGGAGAACGGAATTCCGCAAAATTCGATACGATTCGGAAAATACTTCATGCCTAAGTGTGTATGTTTTGTTTACTATATGTGAAGGTCGATAGTTATAGGGGTGGTTGTGTTGTTGAAATAGAGGATAGTAAATCGTTTTAAACACACAGATATTTTTTTCATTTTGTAAGAGATTTGAATAGAAAGATAATATTTTAGATAATATTTTCTTGCTGGAAAGCAATTTAGAGATCGCCAATTGTAAATTTGAGTTGCGGTTTTTTAATCCGCGGATGAATATTATTCGGACTTATGCGGACTCTTGCTCCAATTTACATTTTCCGGAACTCTAATATAGAGTTCACAACCTGCGCGCCATTACATGTTAAATTTATTCTTAGCTTATTTTCTAAGTAGTAATTTGAAAACGCTGATTCGCCTTTTCGTTTTTTTTTCGAGAAAATAGTCTTTCAAATATTTGCTACACGCCATATACAATTTAGAAAAAAACTGTTCCCATCGGCCGGTAACTTTTTGGAGACTTTTGTTTGATTAAAAAATATTTTATTTCATGAGATAAAATGAAAAAATTCAATTTTTTTAAAATCACCTATTCATAAAATTTACAAAACCGAAAAGTAACTTATAAGTTGGGACACATATATTTATCCTCTAACTGAAACGCGTAGCCATGATTTTTACACCAAAGTGTAAGCTTTTGATAGCTCGTAGTTGGTGCGCATGCGGCGCGGCGTGAGTTAGATTTATGGTTAGGTAGTTTTTTTAGGGTTCGAATCCTCAGCGATTAATTGTGATTCTTTAAAGCGTTGAAGCACTCGCTTATATGTATAAGTGACAATAAGTTCGCAGGTGTGTCATAAATTCGGTGCAATAATAATAATATAAAAAATAATTTTTTTCGTTGTTAAATTGCTCTATCAGATTTTACATCCGCTCCAATGTACATTTTCCCGAACTCTAATATAGAGTTCACAACCTGCGCGCCAGTACATGTTAAATCGCCTTGTGAGATATCCGCAGATTTCAAATACTATTGAAACGTTCTATACATCTAGGAAAAATAGTTCATCCCATCGTATAACCAGACCTTTCTGACTTCCACTAAACTGTCTTCCGTATCTGCTATTCTTGAATTAGTTCCGCTAACTTTATAAAACTTATTTTTTCCGTGTACTGGCAAACTGCTGGCGTACAGAAATGCCGGAATCAATTTAAACAAAAAATCATTAAATTGTTTATAGGACGCATTTACTTTATCCACTTATATTTATACGACTGCATACCGTCTAAATATTATTTATAATTACAAAAATGTAAATTTCATTCAAGCGTTTGGTCAATTTTAACTCCCATCATTACTATATTCTAACGATATGACAAAAGACGTATTAGAAAAAAATATATTATTTGATTGCGAGTATTTTGTCTATAATTTTTAATGATAATTATTAGCATATATATTGCATTTCTAAACATTATATTACAAATGAAATTTCTAACGCTACGGGGTTTCGAACCTACATCGTTACCTAAATCTGTCGCCTAGCAGTCGGTATAGTCTTAGCCATTGTTCTAAACCTACAGAATTGAAAGTCAATGAAAAACCATCAGCAAGTCAAAATACATATGGTACTTTATCCAATTTTCTTTTAATTCAGAAGGAAAAATCGGGAATTGCAAAATCAATTGTTTCTGAATCTAAGTCTCGGATAGTGCGAGTAACGCTGTGCGACTCTTAATGTAAGCATATTGCCACCATGTGCATAGTGATGGCACTTTCATGTATCGTTTTGAAGACTTAAGTTCAGGATCAGCGCCATCCTGAGATTCCCCGGACACTAAAAATGAATAAAAATGATTAGACCTACAAATCCCTGACAGCGAATGTGGCGAATGAAAGGCGGACTAATAAGTCCAGGAAGCCTCGACTTAGCTCACCGAATTTCAAAGGGCGCCTCGCGTCAGGTTAATTTTTCCTTTTTAATAATTTTCTCCGAAAATCGCTCAACATCCTAGACCTAGATATATAAACTCAATCCTAAGGAAAATTTTATTTTGTAGGAAGATTTATTACATCAATATAGCATCAAACCTAATAATACGAGAAGTATTACCCAAAGGCGCAAATATGTGAGAAGATATACTCATATTCTCAAGTGAGTGATATAGTTAGCACCATTAAACTATTGAAGGCAAAGCAAATGAGAATAAGGACCGCTTTCGGCGTGAATGAGCTGTCCGACTCATCTCTGTAGGCCTTTACCTGATAGGGCGCCGTAATGCAGTTTTCATGTTTGCACTTGTATATTTCTTTACATGCTAAAGCTATTGATAATAAATTGTGTCAGTTCGAAAATTTCTAAGTTTGAGAGGGGATGCTAAGCGCGAAGTGAAGAAAATTGAAGACTATTTCATTCAATGATTTCTGAATATATGTAAAGAGTTGTAAAAGCTTAGTGGTTCCTTGTATAGAAAATTGGCAAAAGAAATGGATGAGAAATCCTAAAGTACTATAAATCAGACTTGAAAATATACCATTTTTTTCAAAGCAGAAGTGGTCATACAACTTTTCAACTCCTTGGATGGTTATCTTGAAGCCCTTAAAAAATTTATAATACTTGAGAAGGAGACTGAGAAAATATGTAGAAAAAAGAGTACACATTTAATGAGAAGCGCGGAAGAAAAGGGAAACGTCATTATAATGAATAATCTACAGAGGATTACAAACTGACGGCAAGGGAAAACTTACGAATTGAATTGTTCTTTCTGATTATAGATAAACCACGAGTAGAGTTGTGAGAAAGATGTAAAACTCATGTAGAGGCCAATGCAAAATTTTCATTTCTTGGAAGATTAAAGGTTACGAATGATAAAACTCAGTCAGTGTGCTAAGGAATTAATTTTAAAACACCCTGACGATTTGGTCTGGCAATTTTTACTAGGCAAAATCATTACTTTGCCTAATAGAAGAAGACGTGTCATCTAGTCGAAAGCTTTTAAAATTCATAACAAATTTGAATGAAAACAATATCTTTTCGAATGTTAAGATTGCCCTTTGCATGTTTTTGCGTACTCCAGTAACTAATTGTAGCGGGGAGCAAAAAGAGTGAAAACTTATTTGCGGTCTTCAGTAGGTCAAGGAAGATTAAATGATCTAGCACTTTTAACAATTAGATATGACTTGCTAACAAATGTAGATCCTACTAAACTCGTAAATGAATTTTCTTGTGCCAAGCTCGTAAAAGAACACTGTAAGAACATTGACCCTGTAAAAATAATTGTTTCGGAATAAAATTGAACATTTGATTATAAGTGATTAAACATTGTATAAAATATTTAACAAATTATACTAAAATGAAAAGTTTGAAAAAATAAATGCAATTTTTTAAAATTTGCGTTCCTAATAGTTATAGGTAAAAAGAGTAAACAATATGATATGAAATCCGCCTCTAAAAGTAAGGAAGGAGGAGAAGGTCCTTCTTCCTCAGACGCGTTAGGAGCTGTTATCAACGAGAGTTGTAGATGAGGATGTAATATAGGAACCTATATAGGATCCTGTATTAGTATCTATATAAGATCCTCTATCAGTTCCTACATATGATCCTGTGTGAGTTCCTATATATGATCCTGTATGAGTCCCTGTATAGATTCCAACGTTTTAACCTATGACTTATCCCTTCATGAAATCCTACGTTCGTACTAATGAAGTACACCTACGAAAAATTCTAAGTTTTCGCCAATGTACAGCACCTGCATAAAATGCTATGTTTTAACGTACATAACATACAATCCTGCACTCGTACCTACATCAAATACTATGTTTATACCTATAAACTGTGCCTACGTAAAATCGCACGTTCTCTATACAATCCTCCTCCATTTCAAACGGCCCAAAACGGACCTGAGCAAGTTATACGCATTTGTATTAAATTACTGACAAAAAGAACTTTGAGTTATAGACTAAGATACGAGTTCGGCGTATCACACGAGATTACACAGCTTCAGGGTGGGATTGTGGTGTATCTAATCTAGTCGATCGCATATCTCTTTCTATCGTATGAAATTAGACAGAGGTGTTTGTTTGTCTTAAAACGATCGACTGCAACTATCTCTTTCTATTTTATGGGTCAGAAAGAGAGGGGAGACTGTCGATAATTGACGAGTCGGGAGTTCTCGGTTATCGTATATTGCCTCTCTCTTTCTGAACCATGAGCTAGAAAAAGATAGTTGCATTCGATTGTTTCAAACCGATCGAACACCAATGTCTAATTTTATACAGGCGCGGATCCAGAGGGGGGGCCACGCCGGCTTGCCCCCCCCCCCCCAAAAGCCCAGACTCGAATTTTTCAAATCAGATAATTGAAGTTCACTATATACATATATCCATGTTACAACCAACGTTGTTACAACTCTTGCCAATGTAGATTCCCATAACTATGTAATTCTCGCAGCCAATCAGGGTTTCGAATTCTCTCATGGATGCAAGAGACATCATTTTATTGTGAATAACCATTTACGGTGAACAGGGAGTGAACTCAGGGCGCAGCCCCATGGTAGTAGATTAGTGGAATAGTTTTGACCAATGATGTGGTTGTCAGAGTATTTGCAATAACCTGATTGGGGGACATCCATATACCACGTGGACAATTTTTGACCACTTTTTGAGCCCCACCCCCGTGGACCGCCGTGGAATTTTGACGAACACCCTCCATCCCCCACACACACTTTGTCCACGTGGACATATTTTATGAAAATATAGATATCATTGGTCTTCAAAAGCAAGGAGACCAAAACGAGCGATGAATTGGCCGAAATTTTGGATTTAATTGAGAATGTGAGCTTAAACAAGGTTTGAAGTCCAAACAAAAAGTAGTGAAAATATTATTAGTTTTTCATGTGTGTCCACGTGGATTCTAGCCCGACGATTTTGCCATACCCCCCTCCCCCCATAAACTGTCCACGTGGTATATGGATGGCCCCTTGGTCAAAACTATTCCACTATTCTACTCATCTACCATACCATGTCCTCCATGCGACTTTTAAAAAGAAGCAAAAAACTTCGGAGAAAGCTTACTATTTTGGAATTTATCCATATTTTCAAAAACATTAAAGTGTGTTTACTGTATTGAATAGAAATTTAATTAAAGGTCATCAATGTTAGAATTATTGAACTATATATTATTTTAATTGTTTTTTTGAAGAAAAATTGTTAAGCCACCAAGCACGAAATACGTATTATCTTTGAAGAAGCATAATTATATTCTGAAACATCATAATTCAGGGTGGCCGCTGGACCGGGAAAGCGGGAAATGACCGGGAATTTTCCGGGACCGGGAAATGACAGTGAATTTATTTTTTGACCGGGATTTTTACAAGTTTTTAGAAGAAAAATCTATCCAATCACTTGAAATATCACAAGCTTCATATCACAAGATATATAATGCAATTTAAAATAAGTTTGATTTCAACTTTTTTTTTTAATGCTAAGTTAAAATTTTAAGTTTGTCAATGATGAAATCATTCAGTTTACAATGTGTAATTCTAAAATCTTTGACTATCAAAATTTTCCATTTTAGATTTTCATTTTTAAGGGTACATTTTCAATTAAAAGAATTTTAAAATGCAGTTTTTTAATGATTGATTTTAAAAATTGGGCTGTAGTTCCTGTATTCGAAATTGAACAATAATTGATTGATTTTATTGGGCGATTCTGAATCTGTTGAAATTAAACAATTTACAGATTTTTACGTTAAAAATTGAACTGTTTCAATTCCAAAGCCGTAGTAGTTACTAATCAAATGTAAACTTCCGATTCAAACTTTATCAACTATCTGTTGTTTCAGTGTAAAATATACAATTTTTAACGAATTCAATTTGAAAATTTTTAACCAAGAAAAAGAACAATTTTTTAATAGTCAGCAATGTTTGACTGTTCATTAGAAATAAAAAATTAAATATTTACAACTAAACAATTTGAAACTGAATTGTTTGAAACATAAAGCGTTGAATCGTTAAAATTTCGGAGAGCTAAACTTAAGCTTTGAACATTACAATATTAATTTTAATTGTTCTAATTCAAAAAAATTTTATTTCTGAGTGAAAATGTTGAATTTTCATGTGTGAATACAGATAAAAATGTATTCATTTAGCAAAAATTCGAGTATGTTGAGGAGATATGTAGAAGTTTTTAAATAAAATTTTGAAGCTTTTAAGGATTTTGAAAGGTCCTAAGATAATATAAGAATTGTCTTAAGATTCCTGGGAAAATTTTAAATGATTTTTTTTAAAATTAATTTTAATAGAATATGTAAGAATATTTCAAAATAAAAGAAAATTGTGACGACTAAATAAAAATTAAACAGTTATAAATTTGGAAAAAATTGGTATAAGTTTAAAAGATATTTAGAAGTTTTGGACAAATTCAAAAATAATTTAAAACTTGAAAAGGTGTTAAAAAAATGTAAAACAAAATGTAGATTTTTGAAGATTTCAAACAAAAATTTTGAAGCATTTTAAGAAGATTCAAAATAATAAAAAAATTGATTAAAATTCCTTGAAAAATTGAAAATGATTTCATTTTTTGAAAAATTAATTTCAAGAGAATTTTTAAAACGATTTCAAAAGGTTTCCAAAACTGTAAAAATAATATTCTGGAAGATTATAAGGAAATTTTTTTAATTTCGCAGGATTTATTAAAAGCTTTAGGAAAAAATCGAATAATTTCAAAAGATATTCAGAAGTTTTGAAAATTTTTCAAAAATAATATAAAATTTGTAAAGATTCCAAAAGATGTAAAATAAGATGTTCCTGGGGAAACTTAAAGGGTTTTTTTAATGAAAAAATATAGTTTTAAGAGAATGTTTCAGAATAATTCAAAACAAATTTTGATGTATAAATAACAATTGAACAATTATTCATTTGCAACGACTTAAAATTGAAATAACTCAACTTCTAATTTGAAAAGTGTTCAATTTAAAAAAATTTTGAACTTTCAATTTTTAATATTTCTAACTTAAATTTGCCTAAAATGATATAATTTTAAATAAATGAGTTGATTCATTCTTCAATTTAGGGCATTGAAAGTAATATCGTGCATTTACAATTAATACAAATTTTGATTCGTTAAAACGAATACTTCAGACAAATAATTGTTTAAGAACAAGAAAAAATCTGCCACAGCCCAGATTTGAACCGGGAATTTGAATATCGCAAAAGAGTGGAAACAGACGCCCAAATTTTGTTGTTTAAAAGTAATCTTTTTCTAGTTTAAGCTAAACTTCGAAAATCTTATGAATATTTTATACTTGTTGATTAATGATTATACCATGGCATACAAGACGCTGCTTGTAAATATAAAAACATAGTTTCTATTTGAACATTTGTTAATTAAGTCAATAAAATTCATGATTAACATAATTACATAGTTTATAATAAAAATTCAAAGCGAAGAAATAACTTTAAAATTATTACCAACCACCCCATTGGGGGTGGAGGGGGAAGGGGAATTATTGGATGGCCCCTCCCAAAGCCCTTCTCTGGATCCGCGCCTGATTTTATAACATAGACAGAGAGATTCAATTGATTAGATTATGGGAATAGAAATCCCACCAGATGTGTGTTTTTATCTCCAACTCAAAGTTCTATTTGTCCCTAGTTCAATTCAAATGCGTATGACTTTAAATTTTTTAATTTTGGTCTTTTGGTAAATTGAACTACAAGAACAATTTATATTTAACTTTATAGGTCAAGATATGAACGTACGATTTCACGGATAGGTGCCAAATTTTTCTTCAGGAGGACATTCCAAGGATCAAGGATTATTTCCCCTCGCCGATGGTGTCGGAGCTTCTCCTCGTCCCCAATGCAATGCGTGGTGCGGTCGCGATTTCCCTCATTTTGTACACTTGGGATCGACGGTTAGCAGTCGCCAGACTATCAACCGTCCTACTCAAGAAAGGGCTCGATTCGATAGTTACCAACCCGTGGTCGTTACTCCAGAAATAGTTTCTCGCGTTTTCGGGTACGAGTCGCAATTTTTCCGAATCACGCAGTGATTTGTGAATTTCCGGCTACATTGGATTCTCGACTAGACATTTCATTTACCCTCGGTTTCTGCTTACGGTTCCCGCGTATTCCAATTCTTTCTCCATCACACCGTCGAATTGATTTTACCTCCCATGTATTCGGTTCACCAGTCGATGCCCCCCTGTATCGGAATCCCGCGTGACATTTCCAACATTTGCGGCCCCATTTTTTCGCGCGGGTTTCCCCTTATTTCCCTCCTGGAGGAACATGCCTTGGAAAACCTTTTGCCGCTCCTCGGGTCGCGGGAAATAGCAAGTCCTGCTCTTCCAACTGTGCCGCCATCCCCGCTACCGAGTTCCGTGACCAAACCCGTCGAATACGATCTGCAGTACCCAGATTTCCTGTTAAAGTATCTCCTTCCGTAATACAACCCTTTTATCTACTCGGAGTTTCAAAGGAACGAATTCCGGAATTTCCACTTTTCTTCATGTTAAAACAATAGGAAACTTCATGGCTTTTGGAACACAAGTTATTATTAATCGATTTTGTTCAAATTTTTTAATTCATTTCTTTTGGCTTTCGAGCAAAACTAGGGGGCTAAGAGTTAAAAAAATCTTATTTTTAAAAATAAGGACGAACCTAATGGAAATATAGAATCCTGCGCAGTTGTTTTCAGTGAGTTATTTGTACACATGTGTCTTTACCACCACCAAGAATCTCTGCTTAGCTTTAAGAGTTCGGGGAGGTAGTTACTCTCGTGTCACAGTGTGGGGACTTCAGTACCAGAGTGATACTTACTACCAGGGTCCTTTTGGGATTATTAAATAAAGAATCATACTTAAAGTAGTAACAGAGAAAAGCATGACATGGTGTGAAACATGTATAATTTCACTTTACAATATACATTAAGAGGAGATATTAAAATATAATAGTATGATGTATATTTTATAAATATGTATGTTTTTTACAACACGGCAGCTTTTCTCTGTTAATACTTTAAGTATGATTCATTACTTAATAATTAATGAATCAATCTTTTTTCTGTAATGAATAAATAGTTCAAATATCATTTTTGGTTTAAAATGTAGAGCAAATTCTTTTTCATCGTGAGGTTCATTAGTAGGTTTATTAAAAATGATAGAATTTCTAAACTCAGTTACCCCTAAAGGACCCTGGTAGAAAGAATCACGGCGGTTCTGAAGTCCCTACTCTGTCATACGAGAGAAACCACCTCTTTGAACTCTTTCAGCTGAGTAGAGATTCGTGGTGGTGCAAACGAGACATGTGGCTCGGTAATAAAAATGCTTAAATTTCCCCTCGCTGAAGAGGCCTGCTCAATGTGTTATCACAAGAATTTTATGGAGACTCTTGTGATAACCCAAAGTCGCTGTATCAGCACTCTGATCCGGCAATATTGAGTGCGGTATATCCCAACCTGATCCCGGCCTCTTTGGAGCCGAGTGCCCTTCTTTTCATTGGCACCAATAAGTCCTAGCGAAGACAAACGAACTTCCCCTGAGCTTGGGTATAGCAAACGTTGCTGAAAATTTTCTTCACTGAAACTTCTCTTGGAATTATAACCCTCTATCTCCCAAATGGAAACTTATTGCCGTGAACCGCATGGAGGAGGGGGGGGGGTGGAGTTAAGGACGAACAGGGTCACAAAAAACAAGGACATTCAGAGTAGGGGTGGATAAGTCTCGCCAGCATGCACAGAATGTCCACTGGCGACTAGATAGATCTGTTTTGAGGTACGGTCTTCCTCTGCACAAGGGTACTTCGGCTCAATTATCAGAGCTCCACGCTATCTTATGGTGGGTGAGGGATGCCGCTCAGCTAAATTTCAGGGCTTGTGTGGGGCTTCACAGCAAGGATGACACTTGGTAGAAAAGGGGAAATGATCAAACCGTATGGCGACCTTATAGCCCCTACGAATCTATAGGAGGCTTTGGTTTCAGGGTTTTCGTTTTCAGAGACGATATCACAACTTAATCAATGGGCTGAGAATGACGCATGTCTGCATAAGGCTCACTTTCACAGGATGAGGTGGAATCCACCTTTAGAGTGTGACTGTGGTTCTGAGCTGATGGACTTACCCCATCTCTTCAATGATTATCCATTGCTTTTGGAGGAGGCACTAAGCTTTCTTCATGTTTTAAAATTAAGATAGAACAGAAATCCATTTTATCATGAATAATTTTATGCAAAATGAGCATGAAAAAGATTCAAAATTAAAAAATAGATTTCTAGACCACCTCACTTTTCGGCTCATTAGAGACAAAAATAACCAATTGAAAAAAGAGGGAGAAAAGGAGAAAAAGTCAACCAAAAATACCAACCTCTCACTTTTTCTTATATCCGTTTCCTTCGTCAATTAGTATGGAATAAGGGAAAGTGGGGGGGAATTGAATAAAGCGATGAATGAATTCGACCAATGTTATGCATGGGGGACGATACCATACAATGTAACGGGCCAACGATTTTTGAAAACAAATTTTAAAAAAGGTTCAATTTCGTTAGATTGTAATGCATTGATCGATTAACGTCAATGACGTTATCAGTTCATATAAATATTGTAAATAATATAAATTAAAAAAACTGCGAAACAACATAGTAGTGTTTTTCCAGATCCTTTTTGGACTCTTGTCTGGTTTAATGGAAGCATTTTTTATTGATTTTATAATATTATAGGAGATCAATTAAAAATTACCTGTTCCAGCCAACCATGGGAAATACAGTCCAAAGTAATCCAAACAGCCAGATGACCAGAATTTCCAATAATGCCCTATTGATTGTTAGCGGCGTACCTGACATACCCTTTCGCCCAAATTATGTTAATATTATTTAAATTGCTGTATAAGAAAATTAAGATGTTCAATTTATAATTTTCCTATGCCAGTTGCATTACCTTAACGATCACATTATATCGATCAAGAGCAATTGCAGTCATCGTCCAAATTGAGGCACATCCACATAACGATCCAGTCATTGCGTATATGTCACACATCAAAGTACCTGCATACATATAGAAATAAGGTAAGCAGTAAATGAATTAAATGTGCATAATGTGTATGTAGACGTCGACACTTGCGACAACTGATGGAGAGAATTGAAATGTTGTACCTAATATTAGCATTGGACTTATGGTGAAATAAGTAAACATTGTTATTTTCTTGTAATCAGTCATTTTATGGAAGTTTTTCACAGTTTATAGCAGACGAGCCTGTGACTTGCTGTCACTTTGCGCAGGATTTGGCAGGTTGGTTTCAGTTTTTCTTGTAAACAGACAAGAAATGAAAGTTAAACTGGAAAAACGTAAAACCTTTACCTCGGTGGTGCATGTACTTGTGAATTTGTGCAGGTAAAAGCACAGTACAGTAACTTTTCCGTCTTTTTCACTTACTCTTACAATTATATTCTACACTTTCGTCATTAGTAATCCCTTAAAAATCATAAATGAGGTTATATGTTAAACTAGGGTGGCCCTTATTTTTCACTTTTGGAATTTCGCTGCTCTCACCCCCAGTTTTGTTTGAATGTCCAAGAATAAAATCTCCTTCAAATTTGAGCAGAATTGGTTAATATTTAGGGGTCGCGCAAAGACCATAAAGTTTCCCATTGATTTAACATGGGAAAAAGTCAGCTTTTAGTAAATCTAATATTTAAACGCGATAATATGTAACAAATAATTCCGTGTTTTAGTATATCGTTCAGAATTTGTCAGAGAATAAGAATCAATCATAAATTTGAAGGTTGAATAATTTTAAGCCACTCTTATGGGTCCCCAAAGAAAACCCCATAAGTGAAAAATGTGAATTTTACGTATTATTGTGGTTTATTGACGCTTTTTAAAAGTTTGTTTTACATAAATAATCATTGATCAGTAATTTAAGAATACCCAGTCATTTGTCAACTAATATTCAATTGTTTAAACAATTTTAATTTGTTTAAACATTAAGAGTATTTCTTAAAAAGCAAAGTAAAACTTAAAAATATGTCAATCTTTCGAAAAATAGCACAAAAAAATGTAAACAAAGAAATTGTTTGAAAAATTTTAATTTGTTTGAACATCTACGAGTATTCATAATAAACAAATTAGTAGTTAAAAATATTAAAATTTGTCGAAAATTTAGTGAGAAAATGTTTCTCCTGCTTTTTTTTAGGTACAATATATGCTTGAACAAATACGTTTTATTTAAATAATTGTGAAATCATTTAAACAAATTATTTTATTGTTATTATTGATTAAATAACTCATAATGTCTAGAAAATACGTTCATTTCGCGAGTTAGCTGAAAAAACAAATATTTAAACAAGTTTAAATTATTTAAACAATTGAATATTAGTTAAAAAATGACTGAGTATTCTTAAATTACTGATCAATCATTATTTATGTGAAAAAACTTTTAAAAAGCGTCAATAAACCGCAATATTACGTAAAATTCACATTCGTCATTTATGGAGTTTTCTTTGGGGACCCATAAGAGTGGCTTAAAATTATTCAACCTCAAAATTTATGATTGATTATTATTCTCTGACAAATTATGAACAATATACCAAAACACGGAATTATTTGTGACATATTATCAGGTTTCAATATTAGATTTACAAAAAGGTGACTTTTTCCCATGTTAAATCAATGGGAAACTTCATGGTCTTTGCGCGACCCCTAAATATTAACTGATTTTGCTCAAATTTGGAGATTATTTTTTTGGGTGTTCGAACAAAACTGGGGGGGGGGGGTGAGAGCAGAGAAATTCGAGAAAAAAAATCCATCAAGTATAAATAAGAACCACCCTAATATTAAACATACACACATTTCCAATTCTAATTTTTACTATAACTATTTTGAAAAAACTTACTACGTTACAAATAACAAAAATTAATAATAACTCTTGCTTTCTGAATCATCGTGATCTTTATTTACGTAAAATTTAAATTAAATCTATTTTTTATTCTTTGTCTGATTTTTTACCATACATATTTTAGGTACAACATTTCTGACTTCACCGCCTCGTGCGCTGACAGACATTTCTAACTTTTGATTCAAAGTTTTGTACATATACAATTGTAGACGTCATTTAAAATTTTATAACCCTTATGCAAAAATATTATAGGAAATGAAGTATCGGAACTCAAATTGGGAAAAGTATAGGTAAACAAAATCGTACATGCGTTCTAAACTACGACTAAAGACATATTTAGGTGTAAACATCTTCTATAAACTTTCATGGAAGATGGTATTTTGTCGACCAGGGTAATCAATTAATTAATTTTCTGATGTTGAACATTGCGATCTACTGGTCAAATAATTTTTCTGGTGAAACGAGAAAAAATCTGCCTCAGCCCGGATTTGAACCGGGAACGCCACTATCCATGAGTGGAGCGTTAACCAATCACGCCACCGAGGCTGTAGCAGATAATTTCTCGTTTCCGGGCTGAGGCAGATTTTTTCTCGTTTCACCAGAAAAATTATTTG
>CAKNYM010044145.1:69001-84521 GCA_932195095.1 Andricus curvator
TGAATATCAATTTGTCCACAGAAACTTTTTTTGCCCCACTGTGGCGCGGCGTGAAAGTGGAATCTTGGGACGATATAATCCAGGAGAAGAGAGATCGAAAATATGACGTCAGAGCTCATTCGAAGCAGACGAAACTTGATCACACTTGCAAAAAATATATCTTCACTCACAACACCGACACTTTTGATGAAATCGGAGGGAAGGCCCAACAGTCTAAGACTTTATTCTTTCTTATTATTATAAGCATTGGATAATTTATTGTGGTAAACGACGTCAAAGTGAAATCCTTTGGAAATCAATTCATGATGGAGAATTTCCTTAGAGATCCATCTGTCGGCCACTCTTTTAACTGCACTATTATCAACCGCTGCAGGAAATCTGAGCTGATAATTATTTTTCTTATTTAATTTAGCAAATTCTCCTTGCAGAAATAATGATCGATCTAAAAATACACAAATAAGCGAGCTTTTGCGAAAAGAACTGTAGAAAAAATGTGTGCATTTGTAATTCGTCTGCTTTGAATGAGCTCTGACGTCATATTTTCGATCTCTCTTCTCCTGGATTATATCGTCCCAAGATTCCACTTTCACGCCGTTTACCGCAAGAAATGATGAAATTCTTATTACAATAAGGAAGAATAAAGCCTTAGGATTTTGGCTCTTCCCTCCGATTTTGTGAAAGGTGTCGGTGTTGTGCAGAAAATGTAGTTTTGGCAAGCGTGGCTTCTCCTATCGACCATCTTTTTCTAAATTTTCGTCTGCTCCCTCGGCATTTATGAGATATTTTCAGACGAAAATTTTTCCCATCAACAATTTACTAAATTGTATCGACTGCGAGACCATTACAGTACACGTAAGTATAATTTAATTTCATCTCAATAAAAATTAAAATTAAATATACATTTTTCCAGTGCCGGAAAAATTGGGCGTTTGGAATTTGAAAAATTTCAGAGCCAGTCGGCCATTTTCTAAGTCGTTTATCCAACACCCTTAAGCCAACAAAACTTCAAAAATATTCACGGGTTCGCAGATGGCCGGACTTCCTGCTAATGCGAATGAAATTCGGCGCAGACACGCTTGGACCTTTTTAGTCGTATGTCGGGAACTACATTTTTCCTAGGTCATGCCACAAGTTGAAATCAAGGTACAAAATTCGAGAAATTCTTGCATTTTTTTAAAACTTCTCAAGTGGTATATTCTCCTAAAAGTGTCAAAAATGTCTTTATCAGGGCTTACTCGACGGGTAATTCAATAAGCTTTTTAACGACTTTAAAAAAAATAACTCATTTTAAGAAGTTGGAGAAGTTTTTAAAAAAAATAACTCCTTTTAAGAACGAGTAATCACGTTTCAATGTCAGCAGTGATTTTTAATAGTACTTTCGCTGATCGTACCGAAAATTTCCGACGGTAGTCTACTATTTAGCTTATGGTCGATATTTGTCAAGAATCATCAGAATCATCATACATACATTATGTATACATACATACATTGATTAGCAGTTCGAACTCGAATGTTCATTGCCTCACAACCCGATTCGGGTAGTGTTTCTAGGTGGATATTTACTACCAATGTGGGCCCACCCCACCCACGACGGGTCAACAGCACGCAGTATTCCTGAACGGTCACCCATCCAAGCACTAACCGCGCCCAAGAATGCTTAACTTCAGTGATCTTACAAGAACTGGTGTTTTCAGCGTGGTATCGCCGTTGGCGATATGTATAAATAATGTATCTCATTATGTATAAATACACTCATATAATTGTATTATATAAATATATTCAGGTCTCAATGGGCCTCCGGACTCAGGAGTTGGAATATGTGAAAATTAGTTTTTTATTTTTTACACTAAGGTCCCCAAAATATAAAAATCTGAAAAAAATTCACATTCATAGCTCTTTGGTAGTCTGTGGTAAAAAAACTGAGATAATACTTGAATTTTATCACATAAAAATTGTTTTCATCATGCACGTTGAGAATATTCAACAGAAGTCCTGTGAATTTTTTCAGATTTTTCCTAACGATAGAAACAGAGAAAAAAAATGAAAACGAAAATGGATGTTACCCCCCCCCCCCCAACTCATCCAATATGGCGGCTAACGATTTAAAATTCTGGAAAAAAAAATTTTCAATTGTATCGTTTCAAATGGCTGACTCAACATTTAATTCCCTTTGTCGGAATTTTTTGCATGCTTACCCGGCTATATCCTTTAAAAATGAAATGTTATAAAATAAAATGTTTTCTTCTCGGTTGGCCAGACCGTCGGCATAACTCTGGTCTATGATCATTACAGAACAGTATGACCTTTATTTTCCAATCGTGTAACACGTGTGACATTCCAGTGACGTAACAGTTATATCACTCTATTCTATATTAGTAACATTACATAATTCTATAACTATTACATATCCTTTCAGTAACAGCGTTACAGAACAGTGTGACCTTCATGTTTCGTTCTTGGAACACGTGTGACATTCAAGTGACATAACAGTTCTATCACTCTGTTCTATATTAATAACATTACAGAATTCCAGAACTGTTACGTATCCTTACAGTAACAGCGTTACAAAACAGTGTGACCTTTATGTTCTGTAATTGTTACGTCACACGATTGTAACAATCTTATGTATAAATGTTCCCTTTTTGTTATGTAACATTTACAGAACGTGTCCGCTGGGATGGATAATAAATTATGAACCAATTCATCCAATCTCGGAGTTATTTGTTCTCTGAGATTTGAACATGGATTTTGTCAACTTTTCATATTTTACAAATATTATGCAACAATTTTACAACAAGGATAATTCTATGAAAATTGCAATATTCGCAGACTTTTCGCACGCTTTGATTTAACAAATAAAATGGTCAAAGGTTTACAATAAAAAAAATGTACCTGCTGAGCGGGCTCATTCTCATCGAGCGCGGCTCGCTTCGCTCGCAAGTTTGAGCGCGCCTAGTTAATAATGCATTTACCTCGCACTGTGCGCTCGGTCTTTGTACTTTCTCCACATTTGTGCACAGGCCTTTTGATATTAAAGGTCAAGTATCGACAACTGTTTTTTGGTGATTGTTAATTCTCTTTTGTTAAAGCTCCTTAGGCTTTAACGAACATATTCTCATAACGCATCTCGTGCTTCGCACTCGATTTTTTTCAAAGTGCGAACTTTTCTACATTAAGTTCAACTCTTTTATATCAAATGAATATTATATTTATTTCTATACCTCGATCTAGGACTGCTTATTAACATATTGTAAAACAATTTGCAAATTTTATTTTTCATGATTACTTTAATATTTTGTCACTAATTTCAAATCTCAGCTACCCTGAAAAATGTATCATTTCAATTTTATATTATTACAATTCATCATATGCATTGATATTTAAACATATGTGTTCTCATTGTCTTTTTTATAATTAAATAGAAAGTGCTCATCCTATAAAAAAAAATAATTTTGTTAATTAACATTTTATTTCACTTTGTGTCGTTTTTCCAAATACTTAATTTGTTTATTCTCAAGGTTAGTTTTTGCGATTTAAACGAAACATACGTATTCTATCAAAAACTAATTTATTACAAAATTTTAGATCTTTTTTGAATGAACAACTTTTGCTCATTAATTTTTTCCATACCTTCTGTTGTTTTTCCAAAAATTTAATTTTTTAATTGTTAATGTTATTTTTTATGATTAAAACAAAAACCGCGCATTCGGCTGATTTTTAATAAAACAACAATACGTTTTTTGGCGTAATATACATTATATCTCAAAGTGAAACTGATCAAATTAGGTCAGGAAAGACTCAAATATAATGTGCATTCTTATAGTTTATAAGAATGTATAATTAATTACTAGTTTTTAGTGAAATTTTATGAAAATTTGCTAACTTGAATGTCCAAAAAAATATTTTTAATAGCTGCTTTCATTTTCACTTCCGGAATTTTAATAAATAATATTACTAGAACTAGGATCAGTAGGTTCTTTTTCTATGCTGTAAAATCTCATTGAAATTTAAATATTTTTCAGTTATAGTATTTCTGAAAGTAATAAATTCACCTATTTATAAAATGTGTAAACCAAAAAATTAAACTATACAATCATTTTTACATTCTCATTCTAATGAGAAGGTATTAGTTTTATGTAAAATTTGACATAGTCGGTTTTCATCAAATCTCCACGTTTTGAGACCTCCTGAGTCAGAAAAAAACGATTTTTACGAAGGAGTCTGCCTGTATGTCCGTCTGCCTGTCTGTCTGTCCGTCTGTCCGTCTGTCTGTCTGTATCGTTTAGGCACGATAACTTTCGAAAGATTGATCAGATTGGATTGTGCTTTGGCACACTTTTTTATGACCTACAAAGAGAGAACGAGTTCGTTAACCAGCTATTTTGGATGAAAATTGAAAAAGTGAGCACATTAAAAAAATTTTTGAGACCCCTTTTTTTGAAGATTTGAAAATTCTATGTACGGTTATTAGTAGTACGCAAAATGACGAACAAAATATCCTTATGAGTTTTCTTGATACAAAAAATGACTGGAGTTATAGCATTTTCAAAATTCCAAAAAACAAACGAAAATGAACATTTTAAGCCGAAAAACGTACGATATCAAAAAAAGTCAGAGGAGGAAAAACGTTACTTTTTGAACACCCTATAAAATTTCATAAAAACTTTTTGAATTTTTTGAAAAATCAAAAATTCTAATTTTGATCGCACAAAAAAAAAAGAATGAAAAATCAAAAATTCCATTTTGCTGTCAAACTATGCAAGATAAGAGAAAAGATGATTTCACCAAAATTGTGCACCTAAAATAGATCTACAAATTTGTTATTATTCACTTTTTGATATGACGCGTAGTTTTTGTTTTATACGTAAAAAACAGCATTGAAAATAGAAAAATCAAATTTTTAGACGAATAACACGAGCTACGAAAAAAATAACAGAAAAAAAATTTGTTCACCCAAGGAAGAGGTACAAATTTTTTGTAAATCATGTTTCGATAGGATGCGTAGTTTTGGTTTTATTCGTGAAAATAACATTGACAGTAAAAAAAATCAAATTTTTGAAAAAACAATGCAAGGTACGAAAACAGATAAATGAACAAAAATTGTGCATTCAAAAAAGATTTACAAACTTGTAATCAATTTTTGTTGTAAGAATATATTCAAAATAAAAAAAATTAACTTTTTTGAAAAACGGCACAAGCTAAAATAAAATTTTAACTAATAAAATTTTTCGCCTAAATTGTATCATTATTTTTCATTTGAAATAAAATACAAATTTAGTAATTTGTATAATTATGAAGAACATATAACACGAAGCACAAAGTGCGCGATCAGTGTATTTCGGCGCGCGAAGCGCGACGAGCAGATCGCGCGCCGTAAGTGCGCTCAAACTTTTTTGTTTCTATCATACGGTGCACAGAACCGAGCGTGGAACGCAAGGTTCAAATGATTTTCAAATCAAATATGGAGCGCGAAACGCGAGTGTCTGAATGAGAATGTGTTCCTTAAGGTCGATAGAACCTTGAGTTAATAAAGTTCCTTTTCAGTCTAAAATAAAAACAAATTTAACAATCACTTAATATGTAGAGGTTTTGATAATTTTATAATATTTGCAAGTAAAATTTTTCTTTTCATCGAAGTCGAACACGAAGTTCAAAAATCTAGAGGAAGCTAGCGCAAAGCGCGATGTAAATACGCCCGAGTGCGTAGCGCGAGGTGAATACATAATCGAGCGCGAAGCGCGAGATAAATATATGAGCAGAGAAGAAAAATTTAGAAATTTTGTAGAAAAAATATTGTTTAAACTAATTATATGTTGTCGGAAATGAATAATCATTTCCTGTTTAAACAATTGAAAAATACCAATGTTGCTCAAAATGTCGATTTCATGAAGAATTGCCTTTTTTGGTGTTACGGGTAGCTTGCAAGGCCCCGTGGGGTGTATTAGGGGTGTGAAAACCATATGACTGATACATGAAATTCTTCGTTAGATAATTCTCAAGAAGCTTCTATCAAAAAAAAAGTACGAAATTGTGTTTCAAGATACCTTAAAACATAACAAACCGGGTAAACGAATTTTGGTACGAGATTGATCTAGGAAAACATCTGCGAAATCATATGGGAGTGATCTATCATACAGTATAGTAAAAGTATGGCAAATGAGACCATACCATACTTCATGTATATTTGAATTAAGTATGCAGGATGTATAGCTCAAATATATCTAAGTTTAACAATGTATGGTTGAAGTATAGGCAGGGTCCCACTGAGAGCAACTGTCATCTAAAAATGACACCGGCTCCCAGTAGAACCACGGTAAATCACACTTATGTCCACGTCTCACAACCGTGAGATGGGTGGTCAGAGGGCACGATAAAATCACAACGACAGGCCGGCGAAACCCTCGTGTGTCTTGAGGACACGAAGCGACCCAAGGATGACAGCTTTCTGCATCCATCTCGCAAGTGCTTTGGCATATTTTTGGCACGCGGGTATGGCTTTAAGGTTACGAACCAGTGATAGTTTCGCACCTCCGAGAGCACCTATCACAAGGACAATTACTTGTACCGAATATTTTGGGTACAGTCGTTGCAGCTCTCTTTTAAGGTCTTGATATCTCTCCTCCTTTTCTTTCTCCTTGGCAGTGATGTTGCATTCGGACGGAGCCGAGAATTCGATCACGAATATAGTTCGTTTCTCGAAGTCTTGAAGAACGATGTCAGGCCTCGAGTGTGCAACGGAAAATGCTGTCCAAAAATCGTAGTTCCAGAAAATTTGGCACTTCTCATTTTGGACAATTGACTCTATCTCTCTTGGAGCGTTCGGCAGGGCAGGGTCGCGACCAACACCCTAAGAGGGTTTCAGGGTAGGCGTGACACTACCCGATTCGGGTAGTGTTTCTAGGTGGATACTTTCTTGTAGTAAATAACTGCAAGTGTGGGCTCACCACACCCACGTAAGAGAGACAAAGATGGTAATAAAGCACTCTCAGGGCCGCATTATGTCTATAGATATATGTGGTTCCTGCGTGGGTCGGACACCCCGATAGTATGTGTTCTAGGTACTCGGCGTGTGCTTGACACGCTCTGCACCTATCACTGGAAACTTCTTGACATAAAATGCGGTCACGGTATGCTAAGGTGGAAATGACACCGTCCTGGCATGCGAAAATAAAACCCTCTGTATCTGAATTAAGCCCTGATGATGTGAGGAAAGCAAAAGTTTGCTCCTTCGACAAGGACCAGATAACAATACGTGCCGGCACGTGTTCGGCCCGACGGGCTGGAGACAAACGTGCCTACTGAATGCACGCGTCAGGCCGGTAGAGTCTGAATGCGACCGAAGGGCGAACAACGTTCCGGCACATTAGACGCCCGTCGCGTCGGTCGTGCAACGGGCGAGGAAAGACTGCAGGCTGATAGTGCGAGTAGATTGAGATCGAAAACGCGCATGCGCGTTTTGGATCAGCTGTTCTTGCCGTGTGTAGAAATATCGTGTGGCGTTCACCCGTGATTTTTCCCTCGGATTTAGCGCGACGTGAGTCGTTCCGGATGAATAAAAGGATCGACTTTTTCTTTTTGCGCAAAAAGGCGGATTGCTGTTTTTGGTTTGCCTTGCTTGCTGTGCGTTGAATAAAAAGTGGGTTAGTATATGCAACCTTGAAAAATTATAGTTCGGGAATATAATAAAGTACCGAGGCCAACCTAACCTCCCTTTCTAACGCGAAAACTCTCAATGGTAATAAAATAAAATTTCTTCCTCCAAATAGCACGAAAGGTAATGAAATTTTGCGTATAATAAAGTCCAAGTTGAAAGAAAAATGTAAATATTATAAAAAGATATATCTTTTTATAAAAATAACATTTTTAATTTTTCTTTTAAGTTGGACTTATTATACGCAGAATTTCGTCATTACTTTTCATGCTATTTGGAGGAAGAAATTTTTGTTTTATTCACATAACAAAAGATTTTTTTAATTTTAATCTACTCGCACCGTAGAGGGAAGCTCGCACACTCAGCCTGCATTTTACCGGACCGTCGGTCATGCAGTTCGCCGGACCGCGTCGCTCCCGCCTGTCGGGCTGGCATATAGACATCAATGCTGTGCACATTAAGGTGCATATCTGCCGGCACGTCGGTCCGATCGATCGGAGCGCGGGCCAGCCGATCGCTTGCAGTCGGCGGGCATTTTGCTATCTGGGTTGTATATCCGTTACATATTATATATCCTCACGAACAATATTCGGAATATATTTGACTCACGAAATCACTTGAATCGCGAACTTTTTAAATATTCGGACGAGCTGTCATTTATGATACATTATGTTTAATCCCGTTAGTAGGATATCTTGAAGAACACATGAGTGCAATTCTATGTCCGATACTTTTCCTATACTTAACTATAAATAAAGTATAATCTATACTTCAACTATACTTAAGTATAGATGAAGTATAGCCTATACTTCAGACAGATTTAAGTATAGATGAAGTGTATCCCATACTTCAGCTATACTTCAGCTATACTTCAGCTATACTTCAGGCATACTTCAGCTATACTTTAGATATACCTTATCTATACTATTTCAATATACATGAAGTATGGGATTGTCTTATTTACCATACACTTTTTATAACTTGGAAAGTCAATGATTGATCACTCCTAAAACATGGCAACATTATGCCATTCTGCAACAGTATGCTTCATACGACGAAAGGACAGAACAAGTTGATAAGTATGTGTATCTTGGTAGTTCATTCACTGCTGACGGAAAGACTGATAAAGATACACGGAAAAAAGTGGATCGTTAAAAAAACTCTGTGAACCAGCAGCTCTAACTATTTTAAACTGAACCGCAGCTTTTCGTCGGTGAATTTTGTTAAAATTACTATTTCGCATTCAGGTTATTTGAACTGACTTCTTAAAAGAGTAGGATAAACAATTTCAAATAGTAGGATGCACTGCACCATTTGGTAACCGTCCACACTCAGGAGAATAAGAGTTACTATTTCGTGTAGTATGCCTTACTTCTGTGAAGAGTAACTTTGCCGATTTCGCATTGTAATGCATATATATGTATATGTATAATATATGCACTGCACGCATGGTATACACGATTTATAAATAGATTAGCTCGAAACTTTCGAAAACAAAAATGATGTAAAATGTCGATCGATTTGAAAAGGAAAAAATTATTTTATATATGATTACTGCACTTAATTTACGATTATTCTTACACAATTGCACGCACAGAGACTTACACATATGATCGCACGCGCAAACGCTTTGAAAAATCGCCCCCGCTGGGGAACGAACCCTACCTAACTACCTAAAACCTGTCCTAAAACCTAAATCTAACGCACGCATTAGACAAGTGAGCTACGGAACCGCTTAGATTTTTCTGACAAACTCTCGGTCAAGCGGTTTCTCTGAGAAAAACGTGGCCAGCTAAGAAATTATAATAAATGTTTACTTAAAATTTGTTTAATTAATCTCTTACTGATGATTTCTAATATTTTGTAACGAGCTTGGGAAGAATATTTTGCTTAGAAGTATTAACTCACACACTGTTAGAAAAATCTGTATTAAATTTAATACAAATGTATATGAAGTCATTTGCATACACGGGAATTGAAATTTAATATACATTAAAATATGAATAGCTGTACACTTTATAATAAATTTAATATACATGTCGGCATATGAGCGTGCTTGAAAACTCAATGTGCTTTTATTTCTTTAAATCTTATCAAATATTCGCCATTGAAGTAATAATCTAGAATTCGTCGATTGAATTGCTTTTTATGATTAAAGTGCAACGTACAAGTGGAACTCTTTCCAAAAATTGCCCTGAATTGTAGAAATTTAATGTGAGTATAGTTGATTGTAGGTTAGGTCTGTCATTTCTTTACGTAATTGAACTTTTCGACTTATAATCCAATTTTATTTTTGATTAATTACAAGAAGGTATCATGTTTTATTATTAAGAATCGAAAATTACTGTTAATCTTATTTTGATTTTGTGTAAAATGGGATTATCTGAGCGATTATCATGATTGTATATGAAATTTAATAAACACGTACCTAAATAGGGATTTCATATGCTTGAGATATTGATTTTAATATACATTGGTATTTTAAATTTAATACTATTTTTAACAGTGCACAGTAAATATATTATTAGTAATTTATATGTATATTATTATAAAATGAATTAAAGTACAATTTTTAAAAAGTACATATTTTGTATTATTGAAAATCAGGGACTCGGTCCGAAACTAAAATGAGTTAAAAATGGGGTCTCATACCTACTCATCTTACCTACGGGACCTGATTGACCCACTTAGGTACGGAGAGAAACCCCATTCGTACCGAATAGTTTCGTACCTTTCAACCATAAAGTGAATGAGTCCTAAAGTATTTCCCTAACACAAAGTTTTACTCCGACTAGTACAGTAAAGGGGGCGGATGCTAAACTATCGTAGGATGCAAGCCTTCTCTGACTGAGTCGGTTCAGGTATTTCGGATAGATATCGCCTTGCTCTCTACGTGTGACAATACCCTCAGGACTTAAGTTGAGTAGAGTGAAACACTGCTCCTTCTTATAAGTTTGAACTGCCAGAAGAGAGAAAATTTTAATTAAGTCTGCTTAAAATCGAGAAGGCTTCGCTACTCGGTGGCGCCATCTTTATAAATTACTTACTACTAAACAATAAATTGCAACAAATTGTTGAATTGATTTGCTATAAGGAAATTTAAAGTAACTATTTCCTATTCTAAATTTTTAATTATATTTTACTAGTTAAATAAATGTTTTTCATGATTATTCCTCTTAGAACTGACAACCTAATTTTATTAAATTTTATCCGAAGTTAATTTAATGAGTTTTATTACAATATTATTATTCTTTTTCAATTTAAAAAACTGTACTGGTACAATATTTTCTGATTAAGAAATGATTTTTCTTTTTGCTATCTAAGTTTGTAAAATTCATTACATACATTATTTATTATGCCAAAAATATTGTTTATAATTTTTGATGGAAAATGCAACTGTGAAAAAAGTGAAACAATATAAATAATTAAATAATTTCAATATTCAGAAATTCAGTTTTTCAATTAAATTATTTGAACCGTTACTATTTAAATAAATCATAATGTATAAATTTTTGCTAATTTATGCCATGAATAAGAATATGAGTGGGCAAGTCATTTTCGTGAATTCTTAAATATTCTAAATACTTATTTCGTATTGCAAACAGTATTTTTCTTCTTGCTAATCAGAAAGATGAAATAATTAATAGTGTTGTTGTTAATTCTGAAAAATAAATTAAAAATCCTCATTCTCCAATGTATAAAATAAGGATTTTGTGAAGCAATAATGACAATGAGTGCAACAAAGACACTATTATATGGTTTAATATTGTTGTTACACTCACTCTCATTTACTAACCACTAAACTTGCTGTGTACACCTGAAGAACGTTCAGCACCTAGGTAGAAATTTAGAAATGCATAGCCAAAGTGGCCGAACGTAATAAATTCCATCTTTGTCACTCATGAAGAAGCGCAAACACAAGGGAGAGATGACGCATGGTTATGGAAAATAAACGCCTGTTTTCATGTCATACGCTTTTGTATTTGCGTTTCTTAATAAGCGAGAAGGATGGAGTTGAAGTTGGTTGAACTATGCTCCGGCGAAACTGTAGCAGCTGTCAGGGGCCAGGTATAATATAACTTATAACTGAACCCAGGTAAATTTTTTTTCATAAATGAAGAAGCATTGGTTCTGGAGATCTCTAGATCTAGAACTCTAGAGCTTCTTATTCTACTGAACATAAGTGTGATACATGAATATAGCCTTTCATTTTCTTTTTTATTTATTTCCACGTCAAAGCAGCCCAAGAATTTCATCTATTGTTAGTGATTGTGATTAAAATTCTAGGATCCGTTCTCGCAGATGTTGAAAAAAAAACCCTGAACTAATTGTTAAAAATTTTAATGATATTTTTTCCCTGATATTGAGATGTATTTAAAAAAAAGATTATAATAAGATATTTTACTATATCAAAGAGACGTATGCATTTTGTCAGATCGAATTTTCGATTCGATTTGCGCTCATTATCGGATCAGTTTATTCGATTCGATCGTCCCGCCGATCGAATATGGAAAACCCGACATTCGACACGTGCTATCGAATCGGTTTTTTAATTCGATTGGCCCCTTCGCCTAGAAATGAAAATTGAATACAAGAGTTCAAAAACTTCTATTTACATTATTTTTTATGATAATTTATCAAATTATGAATTTTTCCAAGCGATAAAAGTGGCGACAGTTAATTTTTATATTCTAAGATATTTTGTTTTGACTGGTTAATATATGATGAAAGTTGACCCAGGCAGAAAAATTATATATAGTTTATATATAGTGTGAAGTATTATATATAATATTCATTTGTTTTATACATTTTTTATATAAAACAAATGAATATTATATATAATACTTCACACTATATATAAACTATATATAATTTTTCCGCCTGGGGAAGGCGTTCCAACCTTTGCCACTTAATTTGTACAATTAAAGTTTGTGAAATTGAGCCTCTACCATTTTGAATGTTTTATTTTAAGATAATGTATGTTTTAAAGCTTTTAAAATAAAACCTACTGCATCCTATAAAAAAAACAATTCTGTTATTATAAATTTTATTTCGACTTATGTCGTTTTTCCATAAATCTAATTTGTTTATTTCCAATGTTATTTTTTACGATTTGAACTAAAAATCCGCATCCTAGAGTAAAGTGCTTGTCTTGTTTTTTCCGAAAGTTAATTTTTTTAATTTCAATTTTATTTTTATAACAAAAGTTTATTAAAAATTTGTAGACCTTTTTGGTTGGTCTTTTCATTTTTTTTCGTCTTTTGTGTGGATTTTTCAAAAAAATTTATTCTATATTTTCAATGCTATTTTTTAAGATGAAAACAAAAACCACGCTCCTATCAAAAAATTATTTATCGCAAATTTGTATAGCTGTTTTTTGGGCCACCAAATTTTGCCTATTCATGTTTTCATAGCTTGCGTCGTTTTTTTCATGATTAAAACATTAACTACGTATCCTTATAAAAAATGATTAATAACAAATTTGTAGCTCTTTTTTGGGTAAATAAATTTTGTCTATAATTTTTTTCGTATCTTGTGTTTTGTTTGTCTAAAAATTTAATTTTTCTATTTTTCATGCTGTTTCTTACGACTAAAACAAAAACTACGCATCCTATCAAAAAGTGATTCATACAAAATTTCTAGATCTCGTTTGTATGTACCATTTTTTGAATTCATATTTTTTTGTAACTTGCATAGTTTGACACATTCTCATAGTTAGGATACATTCTCATGGCGCGCTGCGCGCGCGACTCGCAAGTATGAGCGCGAACATTGCGCGCGACTGATGGTTCTTGCGCTTTGCGCTCGAAAATATATTTATCTCGCGCTTTGCGCTCGATAATTTATTTTCCTTGCGCTACCGTTTCGGTCTTTTTACTTCCCGCACATTTATGCGCAGGCCTTTTAAAATTAATGGTCAAAAATGGTCGAAAATGCGAACTTTTCTAAATTATATTCAACTCTAACATATTAAATGTATATTTATTTATATACCTCGGTCTGGGGCTCCTTATTCAGATATTACAAAATGAAGTACAAATTTTATTTTTCATGATTACTTTAATATTTGCAAATTGTTATCAAACCTTTTATTGCAACTTATGTCGTTTTTCCACAAATTTAATTTGTTTATTTTCAATGTTATTTTTTACGATTTAAACTAAAAATACTCATCCTACTATAACTATATATGGTGGTTGTAAGTAAATTTGCAGATTTAATTTAGGCGAAAAATTTTGTGAAATAAAATGCTATTGTAGTTCGTGTCCTTTTTCGAAAAAGTTTTCTTTTGAATTTTAAATTTATTTTTATAACAAGAGTTCATCACAAAATGGTAGATATTTTTTGGTTGAACAACTTATACATTTCCATTTTTTTCGTCTCTTGTGTCATTTTTTCAATAATTAATTTTTTTTATCTTATCTTTTACGATTAAAAGAAAATCTACTCGTCGTTTTTTGAAAAAATTAATTACAAAAATTTTCAATGTTATTTCTGACGATTATAACAAAAACTACGCATCCTATAAAAATGATAAATAACAAATTTGTAGCCCTTTGTTGGGTGAAGAACTTTTGTTTCATTATTTTTTTTCGTAGCTTGTGTCGTTTGTCCAAAAATTCAATTTTCTTATTTTTTATGAATAAAATATAAACTACGTATCATATAGAAAAGTGATCAATAACAAATTTGTAGATCTTTCCTGAGTGCACAATTCTTGTTGTTTTATTTCTTTTCATATCCTGCATAGTTAGACCGCAAAATGGAATTTTCGATTTTTAATTATTTTTTGTGCGTTCCAAATTTGAATTTTCGATTTTTCGAAGAGATTCAACAAGTTGTTATGATAATTTTATAGGGCTTTCAAATAGCAACGTTTTTCTTCTCCAGACTTTTTTTCAAATCATGCGTTCATTGGCTTAAAATGTTCATTTTCTTTTTTTTTTTGAATTTTGAAAATGCTCTGATAATTTTTTTTATCGAAAAAAGTCATTAGGATAAATCGTTCGAGTTTTCGAGTTATGTGAATATCCGCACATCGAATTTTTTAATCTTGGAAAAATGCTCTTACTTTTTAAATTTTTATCCAAAATAACTGTTTAAGGAACTCGTTTTTTCTTTTCAGGCCTCAAAAAAGTGTGCCAAAGCACGATAGTCGCCTTCGTAAAAATAGTTTTTTCTGACTCAGGGGATCTCAAAATGTGGAGATTTGATGAAAACCTTCTTGTTAGGATGAGAATGTAAAAACCCTGAAAGTTCAGAACAATTTTTTTTTAATTCGTCAAAACTGCGTCTCCTTATGAATAAATAAAAAATACACCTCAATAATATTAAAATCACCAAGGTTGTGAAAGTTAAAAAAAGGACAATTTTAAAAATTCAAATTTTTTAAAAATTATTTCAGGGTTTTTTATTTAACATATAAGAGAACAGATACTAGAGTTGTCATCAAAATTATTACCAATAGATTACATTCTTGAAATGATTTGACATGTAATTGCTCACATACTTCGTTTATAACATTCTTCACATTCAACATTTTTTATCATAATTTATAAATCTAGTAATAATATTGTAATAGAACGCATAATTGAAACAAAGTTGGACATAGTACTCTAAAATAGTGTTGGATAAAAATATTCAATGTCGAGTAATCAAATCAAATCCAGTTCTATAAATTTTGTAGACCTGGAAATTTAAAGCCCAAGCCAAGTAGCAGTGGCAGAACCTCGCAATGACCTAGCAACAAGTCCAAAATGTCGGAGTTTTCCAAGAAACAAATCTCCGTCAGGTAGGTCATGAGCCATAGTTTAGAACTTGAGAGCCGCAAAGACTTTCAAATCGACGGATTAGGAGGATTAGAAGCTT
>CAKNYM010044145.1:89879-100725 GCA_932195095.1 Andricus curvator
TGGAGAAAAATGAAACTGGAGGAAAACTTTCGGACCGAGTCCCTGTTGAAAATTAAGGCTTGAAAAAATGTTTTCGAATGAAAGTTTTGGAATTTTGATTTTATTATCATCTCACTTTATTTTAAACGCAACATTCATTTACATAACTGATATATAAATAAAAAATAGTTTAAACATCGTAATAATATATCAAATGCAAAATCGAAATCACTATTTTAAGATGAGACAAACGTTGAATAGTGATTTAAATTTCAATTTTTTGCACAAATAAAATTTTTCTCATGAGATATGGGGATGCTGAATTAGAATAAAAACTGTTTAAAATAAACAAAAAATATTCGGTTCCCAGAAATTAATATCAGGGTGCACAGTCTTCCCCTGTTTTTCTTAGTTTCCCCTTTTTCTTGAAATTCCCCTTTTCCCCCTATCCTCAAAAACCTTCCCCCTTTTCCCCTTTTCTCTTTAAATATACGATATTTGAAATTGTACCCATTATTGAATAATAATTGAAGCAATTATAGCACTTAAATAAATTATTTATGAATAAATAAGGTACACGTTCCAAGTGCAGACCATTAAAAATGAATACTCTTCAACAAATTTGAAGATGAAACATTTTAAAGCAAGTTGAAAATGTGAAAACTGCAGACAGAAGTTATTATCCAATATAAAATTGGAACAGTTACAAAATAAATATTATTTTTTAAATAAGTATTAGAAGATTAATATATTTCAGTTGAAATGTACAAAGTTAAATACCTAATTAAAAAATGGAATATTCCAAACTCATCAACTGCAATTTTAAATCTTCTAACTTGAGCAATTTTTAATTTTTTTAAATTTTTACTTGAAAATTTAACTATTGTTAAAACTTTTTTTTGTTGAAAATTAATTTTTTTAAACTCACAATTGAACTATTCCATTTGTGTTTGAAAATTGATCTTTTTTAGTCGGAAATTCAACTATTTGGTTGCAAGTTCAAATTTCGTTCAAAAGTTATATTTTTTGGCAGAAATTTGGTTAAAAATGTAACTATTTGGTTGAAAGTATATTCATTTTGTTAAAAAGCTGTCTTTTTGATTGAAAATCAAACTACTTTGTTAAAAATGCACTTTTTCAAACTGAAAATTGCAATTTTGTATTGAACATTATTTTTTGTATTGAAAGCTTATATTTTTGTGTTAAAAATTCGAGTGTATTGTAGAAAGTACTTTTTTTGGCAAGAAAATTCAATAATTTGGTAGAAAATTGGTTTTTTCATTTGAAAATTAGTTTCTTGAAATGAAAATGTAGCAATTCCATTTTTGGTTCAAAGGTGATCTTTTTTATTTTGAAAATTCAAATATTTGGTTAAAAATTTATGTAATCTGTTAAAAATTCTTCCTTTTTTTGTAGAAAAATAATCTTCTTGCTTTAAAATTCGACATTTTGAATACAATTTTTTTTCTTCATTGGCTAGAAAATCTTTTTTGGTTGAAAACTCAACTCTTGTTGAAAATTTGTTTGAAAATGTGCAAAAACATGTTTTTTTTTTATTGAGACATATGCACACATTTTAAAAAAAGTTGAATAGTTCGAAACTGAAATTTATTCAGCTTGAACCAAAGAAACATTTTTTTATTTTTATTTTTTGGAAAAAAATGTTTGTCGTGAATTAGGATTTTTGGGATTTCATATTTATTTGCGACTTTCGAACGTTATAAAGACCACGAAAAAAATGTTTCCCATGGATGAAAATTAATAATAACATGTTTCTTTGGTTCAAGCTGACTCAATTTCAAACTCGAATCAATCCAAAAAACATGTTTTTGTATATTTCCAAAAAATTTTTTATAAGGCATATTTTTTTGAAATTAAAAAAAAATTTAATTGTAAATTTAAGAAAGAGAACAGAAGATATTAACTGATTTCAATTGTTTTAAATTTAGATTGAAAGTATTAATTATAGTAAGGATGAAATGACAAATCTTGGAAAGAAATATTTATGAGAACGATGTTAAACATATCAAAATTGTGTATTTAACTAATTTTATTTTTTCCCGGACTTTTCCATTTCACTCTGGATGGATTTCCAACGATCTAAGTATACCCAATTTTTGAAAATAAATCTTTAATGGCAGAAATTATTGAAAAATCATTAAAAATTATTTAAAAATGTGACATTTCTTACGCAAAAGTTGTTTGTTCTTTTCGACATATGAAAATAAATGTTTAATCTTTCCCCTATTTTCCCCTTTTCCGTGCGAAAACCGCCCTATTTCCCCTTTTTTGAGCTCCTTTTACGCTGTGATCCCTGTAATATTAAAGATCGCGATATCATAGTAGTATGGTAGATTTGATTGCTGTTGAAAATCTGAAAAAAAAATTAGAAAATATTTTTTGTTTTCATTAAATGGTAGTAATTTATACAAATATCAATGTGAAAAGGTTGAAAAAATTATTACAACGTTAAAATTGGAAATTAATTTGAACTCAAATTTTATTACAAATTATTTTTTGATTATTGTTTCAAAAAATAATGTGTCGAAAACAATGTATTATTCTACTAAAAAAATTTTTTTCCAAATAATATAATATTTAAACCTAGGCGGCTTAATCAAGTACGATCCTAATCATTTTTAGCGTTATAAGAAACTAAAAATATCATAAGCAGAAAATTCCATGGTAGAAATAATGTAAAAAAAGTATTCTTGTTATATTGTATTTTATTACTCTCCCTTTTACGGGTTTGAGGGCTCCGTTCCCTTTACATATTTTACAATTTCACTTAACCACTATGCCTTATGCTTATCTTAATCTATAATCGCTTCGCCTTTTTATTATTTACAAGTTCTTAACCATTATCTTACTAGCTAATTACTATTATCTAGCAAATGCGCGAGACCTTCCAGGGCTTCCGTTTCCTCTTACCATTATTCTTCAAGCTTTTAAAATATACGCAACACTAATTTTCCATATCCATACTTGGATTTTGATTTTCTCCCCTCTCATGCATTCTCTCTTCCCTTCTCTCTTCCAAGCTCTTAACCCACTTTTCCCCTTGTCCACAACCGCTCAGTATCCACCGAACTTTATCTACCACGCTTTTTTCCCCTTCCTCTTCCCCTGTACATCTCTCCAACACGTGCTCCCAAGATTCCCTTTCATACCCACATACCCTACACACTTTCATTTCTTCACTCATCCAATATTTACACTCATTCATACCTTCTCCCATTCTGAAACGTATCATCCTGGACCACCTGCACTCCTTTTTTAATTTCCCTAGATATTCTGGGACCCCTTCCATCTTGATGAATCTATACCATTTATTATATTTCGACTCCATAATCTTTTCCCACCTTTCCTCTTCCTGCTTCTTACTCATTTCCCCCTCTACTACCTGCCACTCCCTCCCATCGTCACACATTCTCCATTCTCTTCTAACTTTCCATCTCTCCTCCTCCCATCTTGAAAGTCCCGTATTTCCTCTCCTCTCTCTATCTAATATTTCCTGCAGGCATGCTTGTGCAACTTTGCTTCCCTTACCACTTTTGAGTTTCTCTTCAAAATTCCATACCCTTCTCCTCTGCCTTATCACCAATTTCTCTCTCCCTGTTTGTTCTCTCAACATATAACCTGGACAGTTCCAGCTCACTCCCATAACCCATCTCAGAAATCTCTCTTGCATGTTTTCTACTTTTTTGTACTCCTTCCATCCCCAAATCTCCACTCCATAACACATCACAGACCATACCAATGAATCAAACAGCCATACTCTCATCTTCCAGTTCTCTTTGAATCTTCGTTTTCCAATCCCCCACACTTGACCCATCACCTTACTCGCACTTTCCATCCTTTTTTTCACTTGCAGCTCACTTCCACCTCCCGCTTCGAACCAGAATCCTAAATAACAAAATTCTTCTACCATTTCCACCATTTCCCCATTTATCTTCCATCCATACTTTACTTCATTCTTTCTCTTCCTGAAACATACTATCTTTGTCTTCGTCACATTTATTGTCAAGTCTTTCTCTCTCACGTACTCTTCGAATCCTTTCATTAGCAAGTTCATTCCACTTTCATTCTCTGCCAGAAGCACCACATCGTCCGCGTACGCTAACGAGTATATTCTCTTATTTCCTAGAACAATACCCCCTTTACCTTTCCTTTCCATTTTCTCTTCTAGGTCTGCTAACAATATGCTAAACAACAACGGGCTTAGCGGGCACCCTTGCCTAAGACCCCTCCCTGTCCAGAACTCCTCTCCTTTCTGTTCCCCGATCCTCACCCTTGTCTTTGTCTCCGTAAAGACCTCTTTGATCCTCTCAATCAGCTCTTCGTCTACCTCCCTTTCTTTCATTGCCTTCCACAAAACTTTCCTATTCACCGAGTCGAAAGCTGCTTTAAAATCTACGAAGAGTGCGACTAGTTTTCCTTTTTTCTGACCCAGGTTCCTGTTGACTAAATAATTTAGCACGAAAATGTTATCCACTGTCCCCATCCCCTTCCTGAATCCTGTTTGATTGTGTGGAATACTTCCTTTTTCATCTACCTGTTCTTCTAATCTTTTCCTAAGCACCTCCGCGTAAATCTTATACGTTACTGGCATGAGAGTGATTCCTCTATAATCTTCCACTTCCCCCCCCCCCCTCCTTTCTTTAATAAAGGAACTACCAAACCTGTTCTCCACTCCTTCGGCCATCCTTCCCCTCTCCATACTCTATTACATACTTCCCAAATCTCTTCTCTAACCCTCCTTCCGCCAAATTTCAACGCTTCATTCTCCATCCCATCCTCTCCTGTCGCCTTATTTCGTTTTAACTTCTCAATTGCTTGATTCACCTCCTCTCTGGTCAACTCATTCCCACCTTCTATTCCTCCCCCCTTGATCTTTCTGCCATCCCCCCTCACCTTGCTATCCACCCCTCCTAGCAATTTCTTGAAATATGCCGTCCATTCATCCATACTTATCTCTTCATTGATTCCTTTCCATTTACTCCTTTCTCTATTGATCACCTCCCATTCCCTTCCTTCCTTTATTGCTTTTTCTACCTCCTTGATGTACCTCACCTTCTCTTCCTGTCGTTTTACATCCAATAATTTCTCATGTTCCCTTTTTCTCTTATTATACTCCTTTTTGTCTATCTCTCCTCTTCTCCACTTCTTTAACGTTAACTTTATGCGCTCTTTACTCTCTGCACATTCCACATCCCACCATCCTCTCTTCTCCCCTCTTTCTTCCTCACTTGGCCTAATTTCTTCCACTATTTTCTCCACCCTTCCCCTCATTTGACACAAAATCTCATCCACGCCTCCCCGTATTCTTGTTATATATAATTCATCAGAATATTTTTAAATTCTGAAAATTTTGTACAAAACAAAAAAACAGTATTGAAGTATAAAGTAGAGTTATTCACTATGTTCATTGTTGCAAAATGTCAGTGCGCGGTCTGTCTTGTAGATTGAGAATCCAAAATCTGTTGTTTTACTTATAAGCAAGTTATAGGTCGTCCTTCTTTTTTAATTTCAAACGGACCGCCTAAAAAATGTTGCGGAGGTGGCCTACACGTTTCTAGTTGTGCCACTGAACTTACTTACAATTTCAAATAGTAAGGCTAACAATCTCGCGCAGTACTTATTGCAATGCGAAAAAGCAAATCGAACTCACTTGCAAAAGTCAAACTCATAATTCTTTGCTTGCTATGCAAATTAGTTATTCATACAGTTTACGTGTTCAAATGTTCTATTTCAAATAGTTATTGAAGCTACTTGTTCTAGTAATCTTTCTTTTTACAATTTGAAGTAGTAATGCTGATTTTAGGTTTTGTATATTTTGAGATGACTATCTCATTCAGTATCAAAAACTATTTGAATTGTTTCTTCTACAATGCGAACAAGTAAACTTCAAGTTAACAATACATAAAAGTGAATCTAACTATCTACTTTTTTCCGTGTATAGCCAGGCATATAAACGAGGGTAAGAAAGTTATCGGCAGTGTAGAAGCCATTACCAGAAGTAAAAATATAACAAAGCTAAAATTGCAGTATATAATTCTGTAGTTGCACCCACGTTGCTGTACGGTAGCAATACCTGGACCTGCCAAGAAAACGATAATATTAAAGTTAACGCGGTTGGCATGCAATTCCTGCGCAATATATGCGGTAAAACGCTAATGAACAAAGTCAATAATGAGGAAGCTAAAGTTGTATGTCAGAACAGGAAAGTGTGGCGATAAATAGTTTATAAAAAATGTGTAATGAAGAGTGTCAGTGAAGTGAGAGACGCCTGAAACGAAAGATCTTAGATACTAATGGGCCCGCATGAAGAGCTTTACTTGGTGGATATGATTAGAGTAAAGAGTATCTCTCTCCCTTATACCGTCTCGTACAATTCCCTTTTTCACTTTTCTCATATGAACTCCATACTCCCAGAAAGCTTAACGAGGCTAGAACCGAGTGAGTCACTTTTACGGCTATGTTGGCTGTAGCATTGCTACTGACAGGATTTCTGATGCCAGACCGACATAACGAAGAGGAAAGGGACTAAGAGGTACACAAAAACCCATGAAAGAAATGAAGAGTATTTTAAATATTTTGAAACGCTTGTCGCTTTGCAAAGATCGTCGGGGCGCCCATAGAGCCACCGCTGCGCTGAGGGCCACAACATGCAGGATGGTGGTGATGGTAAGCTGCAAGATGGTCAGGTAGATCTCACTAATCAAACAGCTGGCCAGCAAGAACATCTGCGACAAATGGTAAACTAGGCCAGCCAACGAAGCTGAAAGAGGGTGCTCAAATGGAAATAAATCATAACAAGCTACATAGGTGCTAAACCCCTTCACTAGGGTGCAGGGCCGCATTTAGGCATGGGCACTTATGGGCAACTGCCCAGGGCGCCAAATTTTTGGAAGGAGTGGGGGGGCGGCAAATTGTGGGAAAAATATTTAAAATTTCTTGAGAATTCACAATTTCGTTGCAAAGATGTCATTCTAATCTTAGAACAGCAAGAGCTAAATCAATTGTGCATTTTTTTGAATCTAGACTGCTTACCTAATAGTACAATTTCACAGCGTGATCTTTTCAAAAAATGTTGTCAGTTAACTCAGTATCCCTTTATTTATACATTGCGCAGTAGAAATTCAAACTTTCGGCGCCCCTGGCAGCCATATTGTTTTGAATGATTATTCCATGTTGCGTGTTTCTCGTTACATACAATCGTCTTGTGGTGTTAGTTTCGGAAAAACAGTGTTTATTAATCAGAACAGGAAAATATGACGTATTAAAATGAATGAAAATCGAAAAAAATTGAGCGGCGCTGCATATAAAAAGCGAGCGGCCGAAAAATCACAAAAAGAACATGAACTGTTGCAGAAAAATCGCAAACTCGATTCTTTTTTCGAAGTAAAACAAATTGATGAAAAATGCGTTTATGATACGAATGAAAAATATTCTGAAAAACGAGGTGAGCTTTACATATTATTATTATACCATGAAATGTATAATTCTGATGTTTTGTATGTGTAAAATTACTAACTTTAATTAATGTATTATTAACTATTTATTTTTTACAATTCAAATGTGAGGTTATGTTTGCAGATTGCAATGACTTGAGTCGAAATTCATTGGATAACAGTTCAAAAATGACTGAAAACAATGGAGAACGATCAAGTTATAATCGGAAAAATAATTCAGTAGAACGAGGTAAAAGTTACACCTGTTTAATGTAGAGTAATAGTGAAAATGTTTGAATAGCTTTTTCTGTTCATGTGTAATTCCTGTTTTCGGGCTTATGTAAAAAATTATTATTTCGAATATTTACAGAGCGCGATGAGGTGTGCGAAAGTTTGACAGAAAACAATTCAGAAACGCTGAGAAATACCGAGATAGTGATGCATTAACAGGTATATATTTTATATTTTTTTCTGACAATAATTTGTATTTTTTGATAAAAGTAGACATTATATCAGTTAATCTAAAATTACTGATGCTGCTTTCAATTTGTGTTCTCAACAATAAAGAGATACAAGGAAAAAATATATTGATTTGTATAACCTTTAAGAAAATCATAGAAAAATCCTCAAATTCATATTTGAATATTTTTTAATTAGATATATTATGTTTTTTTAATCGTGAAATTCGTGAAATACTTTTCTAACAATGAAATTTTATACAGAAAAAATTTTGAATTTTTTATTTAGTTGAAACGTTATGTATCTCTGGACGGAATACTGGATATGTTTAATGACATCTGTGACATTAATCGAATTGTGAAATATCGTGTTCTTAGAAATATCCATATTTGGTTTCAGATGATGACGTAATTCTGAACGATAATACATCAAAACATGCTTCCAATTATGAAAAAACTCGGAACACTACATCTGAAAAAAAAGATAGCATCCTTCTCAACGAAATTATTTTAAGTGGCGATCCAGCTAAATGGATGGTAAATGATTTCGTTCGTCATCATGTAGCAGTACATGGATGCAAACAAAACATAAACCCCAATTTTGAGAGTTCAAAAAGAAAATACGATGGAGTTTCAAGATATCTATCGCGAGGATCGTTCAAAAGGAAACTTCGCAATGGGGAAGAAATATCTCGCTCTTGGCTTGTTTTTTCGGAATCGCAGGGTACCGTTTTTTGTGTACCATGTCTTCTATTTGATCCTGATTGTTCTTTTAATGGAAGGAATGGTTTCAATGACTGGAAACACGCGGGTTCTAGTGTTTCTGATCATGAGAATTCTTGCAGCCATACAGAAAATGTTTTTAAACTGAAGCAATTAGCTAACACTCAAAACAGAATCGATTGCAATTTAACTTCTCAACTTGTGGGAGAAATTTCTTATTGGAAAAGTGTTTTACGTAGAGTTGTTTCAGCTACAAAAACTTTAGCTTCGCGTAGTCTTCCGTTTAGAGGTAGCGATGAAACATTAGGCTCACCGAATAATGGCAACTTTCTAATGCTGATCTAATTTCTTGCGGAATTTTATCCTTTTATGAAGGATGACATCAGGAAATTTGGCAACAAGGGCTCTGGAAGTACTATTTATTTAACTAAAACAACGTATGAAGAATTTCTTGCATTGATGGCGGAAACGTTGTCGAAAACTATAATTGAAGAAATTAAAAAAGCGAAATATTATGCAATCATAGTAGATTCAACACCTGACGTATCACACGTAGAGCAATTGGCCTTCGTAATTAGATATGTCACTGACGATGGTACTCCGGTAGAACGTTTTTTGTTATTTATTAAGAATCTCGGTCACAAGAGCCAAGAATTGGCAGATGCAGTGGTTTCTACTTTGGATGCTTTCGGCCTGAAAGTTATTGACTGCAGATGACAATCTTATGATAACGCCAGCAATTTTTCAGGGATGTTCAAGGGTTTACAAGCGTGAATTCGCGAAATCAATGGTTTAGCTATTTATGCTCCATGTTCTGCTCACTCTTTGAATTTGGTAGGGGTTCATGCAGTGGAATATTGTTCAGAAGAAGTTTTATTTTTTAACGCAGTTCAAACATTGTACAATTTTTTCACGGCGTCGACACATCGGTGGGAAATTTTAAGGTCCACTGAAAAAATAAGATCAATCACATTAGCATCTTTGTCCACTACTAGATGGTCTGCTCGTGATGACGCTGTTGAGGTTTTGAATCAATATTTTCAGGACATATTTAAGATTTTGAAAACGATAGAAAAAACTGATACTGAAAATTCGATCACCAAACAGGAAGCTAAGGCTATTCGTGAACAATTGGAAACACTGGAGGTTGCTTTTATGCTGGTTTTGTGGTCTTTTTTGCTTTCAAGAATGAACGGTGTCAGTCAGAAATTACAAAAAGTTGACATCAGCATTGCTGAAGTTATCGATCAGTACCATGGGCTCATAAAAATGGTTGCTTGTACTCGGAATTAATTCGATAGTTTTGAACAAAAAGCACTCCAAATATCCACTACTCAATTGTATGAGTCAGATTTGTCCCGGGAAAAAATTAGGAAACTACGTGTCGACGAAACAAGAGATAGTGAAGTTCAATTTTCGGGCCGGGACGCGTTCCGAGTCAATACTTTCAACGTCATTTTAGATAGGTTGTCAACTGAACTAGAAGAAAGATGTGCAAAATATCAAGTTATTTACGAAAACTTTGCCATTATCACCCAATTTGATAAGCTGGAATCAAATGAAATTCGTGAGAAATCAAAATTACTAAGAGAAATCTATCACTCAGACTTTGAATCTTCATTGGACGATGAGTTTGTTCACTTTCACGCATTTTGTTATGCCAAACAAATTCAGCAAAAGTCTCCATTAGAGTTATTGAGATTTCTCCGTAGAAATGATTTGTCTTGTGTGTTTCCAAATGTTGAAATTGCCTATAGAATATTCATTACTATTGCTGTGACCAACTGTAGCGCAGAAAGATCGTTTTCCTGTTTGAAAAGAATAACAAACTATTTGCGTTCCACAATGACAGAAGATCGCCTTAACAGCTTAGCAATTTTGTGTATCGAATCTGAGTTACTCCGTTCTTTAGACTTTGACAACGTAATCACGCAATTTGCCAATAAAAAAGTTAGGCGAGTATTTATCTAAGGAAAATATTGGTTCTCTGAAAAAACTAAAAAAAAATGTTGCTAGTTCCCAAGTATCGTATTTGTATGACGTAAAAAATATTCTTGAAAAATACAAACAGTGATGAAAAAACTTTTTGGATTTGTTTTGTTTATTATCGTTTACCATATACTAATTAATGAACAGATTTTGATGCAAAAGGTGAACTACAAACGGTTTTGTTCGCATTGGTTTTTGTCGACAAAATTCGGGGCCATACTAAAAAATATGGGGGGGGGGGGG
>CAKNYM010044146.1:3157-33483 GCA_932195095.1 Andricus curvator
GAAAAATAATTATTTATTGGCAAAATGCAAAATTGGGGATTTTAGGTTGAACTACTTTGTTAAGATTTCATTTTTTTCGTTGAAGATTAGTCTCTTTGGTTGAAAATTTAACTATTTTGTTGAATATTCATTTCATTTTTGGTTGAAAATTAATTTTTTCAACTGAAAATTTAACTATTCCATTTTTGGTTACAAATTTATCTTTGTCAGTTTTAAATTCATGTCTTTGGTTGAAAATTTAACTATTTTGCTAAAAATTCTTTTTTTTTTTTTTTGGTTGAGAATTAATTTTCTTCCCTGAAAATATAACTATTCCCTTTTTTGTTTTTATCTTTTCCGGTTTAAAATTGAGAATTCATTTTGTTGGTTGAACAATCAACTACTAGGTTTAGAATTGAACTACTTTGTAAAAAATTCTTGTTTTTTGGTTAAAGATTCATCATTGTAGTTGAAAATTCCACTATTTGATCGTAAATTAACGTTTTTGTTGAAAATTCATTTCATTTTTGGTTAAAAATTATTTTTTTTAACTGAAAATTTAACTATTCCATTTTTGGTTCAAAATTTATCTCTTTCAGTTTAAAATTCATGTCTTTCGTTGATCATTTCACTATTTTACTGAAAATTATTATTATTTTTTTTTTTTTGAGAATTAATTTTCATTCCTGAAAATACAACTATTCAATTTTTCGTTGAAAATTGATCTTTTCTGGTTTGAAATTGAGAATTCATTTTGTTGGTTGAACAATCAACTACTAGGTTTAAAATTGAACTACTTTGTAAAAAATTCTTGTTTTTTGGTTAAAGATTCATCATTGTAGTTGAAAATTCCACTATTTGATCGTAAATTAACGTTTTTGTTGAAAATTCATTTCATTTTTGGTTGAAAATTATCTTTTTTAACTGAAAATTTAACTATTCCATTTTTGGTTAGAAATTCATCTTTTTCAGTTTAAAATTTATGTCTTTCGTTGACAATTTAACTATTTTGCTAAAAATTATTTTGTTGTTTTTGAGAATTAATTTTCTTCCCTGAAAATATAACAATTCCATTTTTGGTTGAAAATTGATATTTTCTGGATTAAAATTGAGAATTCATTTTGTTGGTTGAGCAATGAACTACTAGGTTTAAAATTGAACTGCTTTGTAAAAAATTAATATTTTTTGGTTGAAGATTCATCATTGTAGTTGAAAATTCCACTATTTGATAGTAAATTAACGTTTTTGTTGAAACTTCAGATTTTTTGTTGAAAATTAATCTATTTTGGTAGAAAATTATAGTATTGGGTTAAAAATTAAACTATTCATTTGAAAATTTTAATATTCTTGAAAATTGATTTTTTATCTGAAAATGTAGCTATTCCATTTTTGGTTGAAAATTTTTCCATAATAACTTGAAAATTCAAGTATTTTGTAGAAAATTCATGTATTTTGTTGAAAATTCGTCTATTTGGGCAGAAAGTAATTCTGGTTTATTGAAAATTTAACTATTTGGTAGAAAATGGAACTATTTGGTTGAAAATTAACTATTTCATTGAACATTTATATTCTTCGTGGAATATTCAACCAATTTAGTAGAAAATTAAACTGTTAATTTGAAAATGTAACTATTTTGTTGAAAATTCGTTTCTTTTTGGTTAAAAAATAATTTTTTATCTGATAATCTAGATATTTCATGTTTGTTTGAAAATTTTTCCTTCATAAGTTGAAAATTAATCATTTTGGATAAGGATTCAACAATTTTACTAAAAATTCATCTTCTTTTAAAGAAAACTGACTGAAGTGATCTTTTGTTTAAAAAAATTAGTCAAAGTAGACGCCTTGTGCCTACAAAAAAATGTTTCGCAGCCTATTAAGAAGTTAATTAAGTCGTCCAAACCTCCCCCATCCTACACCCCCTACATTCCCCTACTTTCCCACACCTTATTTGCCTTTACTTCCCCTTCCCCTATTTCTCCACACTTCCCCATTTCCCCCACACTTCCCCTACTTATCTCTTCACAATTTCCCTCACTTGCTCTAGTGCCCCCTACATCTCCTATATCCCCTACCCTCATTTCCCCGACTTATCCTACCCCCCACCTCATTTTTATTTATTCCCGACACTTCCCCTACCCTAAAAAGTGACTAGAAAGTGTTTTAGGAAAAAAATGACTGAAAGTGACTTAAGGGGCTGATTGCAAAAGCGGAGTAGAAAAGTCGTCGGGGCAAAAACGAGTTAAAAAGAAACAAGAATAACGAGGATTGTATCGTATATTATAACATAAAAGTTAAATACAATGATAGATTATAATATAATCTACCGTGCTAGTATATCGTTATATTATAATATACAATACAATCTTCGTTATTCTTGTTTCTTTTTAACTCGTTTTTGCCCGCATCGTTCTTAACTCATTTTTGCTCCGACGATTTTTTTACAATTTTTTGACAATTCGAATCCGGAAATACCTTGAAAATGTATTTTTCATGTTTCTTAAATGGGGAGCGTTCGCATATCACGTAACATTAAAAGGGGGGAAGGGTCTTTCGTTACGGTTTGTTATGTGAGGGGGTATTTTTAGCCGATTACGATAAGAAAAATTAAATTATGGGCAAAAACTTATTTTGAAGAATTCGAGAAAAAATGAGAAGCTTTTTAATAATTATGAAAGATTTGAGAAGTTTAAATTATTTTCAAGATTTCTGGAAAAATTTTGAAGGGCTTAGGTTGTATTTTAAAAGAATAATTTGAAGTTTCGAAGATTTCAAAATGTGTGGAACAAAAATGGAAGACTTTGAGACAATTTTTTTAATTTTTTAGGATTTAAAAATTTTTTAGGTAAACTGAATTTTGCAGGGTGTCCAAAGAGAATGAAAAAAATGTTCTTAAGATTCATGAGAAAATATTGAATGATTGTTTTGTAATGAATTTTAAGAGAAAATTAAAAAGAATAACAAAACATTTTTAATTATTTCCTCACATTTTTAAAGAGAGTGTAAATGATTTTAAAGCAAAATGTTGCCATATTACGTAATTTTAGAAAAAATTTGAGTAAGTTTATGAGACATTTAGAAGTTTTGAAACGATTCAAAAATAATTAAAACTTGTAAAGGTTTTTGAAGAAATTTTTAAGGTTTCACGAAAATGGAAAAAAATTGTTAGGTTCCTAGAAGAAATTAAAATAATGTTTCATTTTGAAAAATTAATATTAAAAGATTATTTAAAAATATTTAAAAATATTTCAAAAATTGTGAAAGAAGAATCTGAGAGATTTTAAGGCAATTTTGTTAATTTTGCAGAATTATGTAAAAAAAAAATTCAAAAAAATTTTAAATAATTTTTAAATGTTAGAAGGTTCAGAAGGTCTGATAAGATTGAAAAAGAACTTTCTTAAGATTTGTGTGAAAAATTTAAATGATTTTTTATTTTGAAAAATTAACTTTAAGACAAAATTAAAAAAGGTTTTCAAACATATCAAACGATTTCCTAAAATTTAAAAAAAAGAATGTAGAAGATTTTAAAGCAAAATGGTTCAATTTGGTCAGATTAAAAAATCAAAAAAATCGAGTTAATTTAAAAAATATTTAATAGAATTGAAGAGATCCAAAAAGATTTTTGGATTTTAAAAGATTTTTAGAAATGTAGAATTTTAAAGATTTCAATAATAAAATTTAGATGCTTTAAAAGAATTTCGAAAGGTTTCAATAGAATAAACTACTTTTTTTCCAATTCCCGGAAAAATTTAGAAGATTATACGGCAATTTTTTTTACATTTTGAATGATTTTTCAACCTTTTTTAGCAAAATTCGAGACAGTTAAAAATATTTTCAGGAATTTAAGACGTTTTAAATAGATTAGAAATATTTAAAAACTTCGAAAAATTTCCGAAAATTGATTAAGTATTTCTTGATTTTTTCGAAGCTTCTAAAAGTCCTAAACATCTACTCTATAAAATAAAATAAAAAGTCTTTAAAATCTTCTAGATTCTTCTTTGACACATCTGAAAAAAATGTTACGGTCTTTTAAATTGAGGGGGGGGGGGTGAAAAGGTCGAAAATAATGTTATGTAATATGTGAACGTACCCGTATTAAAAAAATATTGAAAGTACTGTGTTGGATTATGTTGCACGTGGCTACTATAATTTGTTTTAAAAAAACATACCTGCAAATTTTAAATAATTATATGTAAGTTTACAAAATTTATGACATTCATATTGAATTTGCTGTGATTTGCTCGCTATAATTAAAGGAATTTCTCTAAATCATATAAAATTTTCTCTAAAATCTTTTAATATGGTAAATGAAGGGAGCGGAAGTAGGGGAACTAGGGGAAGTAAGAGGAGTGGCAGTAGAGTATTGGAAATAGGGAAAATGAAAAGTGTTTTTGGAGGGGTAGTAGGGGAAGTGAGGAAAGGGAAAGTAGGTGAAGTGATGGGAAATGTGGGGTGGGGAAGTAGAGGAATTGAGGGAAAATAAGGGGAGGGGAAGTATGACGATGTGAGGGGTAATATAGGGTGGGGAAGTAGGAGAAGTGAGTCCAAGGGAAATGATTAAAACTGAGAGTCACTAGAGGAGGGAAAGTTATGGCTGGGGAAGGAAAGTAGGGGAAAGAGATTGTTAGCTGGGAATGCAAGGATAGAGGAATTAGAGGAGGAAGAAATTGGGATGGCATGTCGAAGGGTGAAGTGAGGGATGGGAAAGTATGGAAATGTAGAAGGAGTAGAGGAGGGAAATTGGAGGAGGAAGAGGTTTGAACGACTTGATTAACGTTTTAATAGGTTGAAAACCCTTTTTTGTAGGCGCGCATCGTCTAATTTGACTAATTTTTTTCTCTAAAAGAAGGTTAATTAGTGCGTGAATAGCGCTCACAATGTTCTAGATATTTACATTTTATAATTGTAATTGAGCGACTTTTTGATCACATGTGACACAATTTACCCAAGAGTTCATGACAGAAGGGTACGTTCCACTTAGTGGATCAACATGAGGGTGAAACGCGTTGCAAGTGCGTTGACCTGAGGTGTGAGTGACATAAAGAGATTTTTTCTCCGTGCGTATGAACTCTGCAAGACTTGATTTTCCACGCAAATGCAAGTGGAGGGCTGCAGCTAAATGAACTCATTACCCAAGGAAAAAATCACCCATCTTCCATGTAGTCACTCGCAACGATCATTTTTTTATATTACATTCACCCCTTATTCCATTTTTAATCTAACAATTCGGGACAGTCCATAAAATAACACGGAGAAAAATGGATATTAAGACTCAATATCTGGATTTTCATCTATAAGACGTTGATCTAGATATTAAGATGTAATATCCTAATATTAAAATTTAATATCCACTATCCAGGTATTAAAACTGCAAATGTAAAAATGTCGAGATTTTAATTTTTAATATCTGGATATCATAATGTCAATATCAAAATATTACATCTTAATATCTAGATCATTGTTCTATAGTTAAAATCCAGATATTGGGTCACAATATCATTTTTTCTCCATGACGTTACTAATTTCGGGCTATACTCAACTCCCGATATAAGACTCGTTTCCGGCATGGCTTGTCTTGACCGTGAATCTAAATCGGGAGAATGCAAACGTCGACAGGCAGGGCTTCAGGAATAATTTCTGTTGGATTTGGAAGCATGACGCTACCTGATTTTAGTCGCTCCTCGTTTATTTTGCATTCCCTCGCTTTTCTAGTGAGTTCAATTGTCAATATTAGGGTGATTCATTTTATAAGGCAACAAAATTATTTTTGAATCTGAATACGAACATTAGCCTAAGTTGTGCCTTCTTAGTCAACAAATATAATTATTCCCTTCTACATTAATTTATGAAGGAAAATAATGATTTTGTCTAACTTGTTTCACATTTTTCTATAAGAATTTTACGTACGGTGTGCCAATATGTGAATACGATAAGTAAATTTAAAAAAGTAACTTTTTATTGAAGAATTTGTAAGAAGAAAAAATTATTACTTTCCTTGAAAATCAGTTTGAACATTCGCAGAAAAACCCAGTTTACTAAAAGGTTGCAAACAGTTGACATTATGATAAAAAATAAAACTATCCATTGTGCAGCGCTTTGATGCTATTTTCTAGCTCAATTTGATATAAATTGGGAAAGGACATACGTGACAAAATGAAAAAACAAAATGTAGTTTATAAAATAAAATTAGATAATGCAATTAATTTGAAAAGGGATCTTTCGAGATACAACAAAGCCTTTGATAGTTTTATCGAATTTTTATAAGAAATAATTGTATTTTAAAATAATGATGATTGTTACTTTGAACAATCATAAAAATATGTAAAATCTTCTCCAAATATCAAGGATTGACAAATATACTAAAAAATGAAAAATGAAAAAATGTAAATATCATTATGATAAGAAACTTCAAGCTCATATTCCTATCATAAAAAGTACATGCATTTCGGCTAACTTCATACGTAGTCCCTAAACCCTATTAGTCAATAAAAATTAATTGAAATAAGTGTGTTTAAGTCGAGTTAGTTATAATTCATTGTTAGTTACTCTGAACATAGGTGAAAGGGAAGAAAGTGTTTTCAAAATTCAAAACAAGATGAAAATTTTGAGTTATCTCGAAAACGGGAAGAGATGAGCAAAAACAGACAAAATTTTCCGGGATTTCTAAAGGGGGGTGGTCCTCGACCAACTTCACCTAAACCAGTAAACAGATTTTCGAAATTGAAAAATATACATTTTGAATTATCACGAAAACGGTCAAAAATACGTGAAAAATAATTAAATTTGGCGGATTTTACAGAGGGGTTTGTTTTTTGCCAATTCGAAGTAACACAATAGAAAGATTTTAAGAATTAAAAAAAAATTGTGTTATCTTGAAAACGGTGAGATACGCGAAAACTGACAATATTTGTTACGTTTTCTAAAGGGGAGATGATCCCTAGCCACCCCGACTTAAACCAGTAAACAAATTTTCAACATAAAAAAAATCAAAATTTTCAATGATCTCGAAAACGGTCATAGATGCGTGAAAACTAATTACATTCTAAGGATTTTACAGAGAGGGTTTTTTTCAAACAACTCAAACTAACCCAATAAAAATATTTTGAAAATTCAAAATAATAATAAGATTTTTGAATTAGATCGAAAACGATCAGAGATACATGAAAAATAAAAAAATTTTAAGGGGTGTGCAGAGCAGGACTGGTTTCGACAAACTCGAACTAACCCAATAGAATGATTTAAAATTCAAAAAAAAAATTAATTTTGACTTATCTCGAAAACGGTGAAAGATAGGCGAGAACTTAAAAATTTTTCACTGTTTGATGAAGATCCTCGACCACCCCGAACTAACATAGTAGAGTAGAGATACGCGAAAAGTAACAAAATTTGCAGAGTATTCCAGACCGGGATGCCTCTCGGGCACCCCGAATTAAAGTAAAATAAATAAATTAAAGTAAAAAGATTTTCAAAATGAAAATTTTGAGTTATCTCGAAAACGATGAGATACGCGGAAACTGACAAAATATTCAGGGTACAAAAAAGATTTTCAAAAGGAAAAAATCAAAATTTTGAATTATCTCGAAAACGAGACATACGCCAAAATTTGAAAAAATAATAATAAATAACAATTAGTATTGATATTGACGAAACTTGATACATTTTCAGATTTCCGGCAAACGTTGAAAGATACGTGAATACCGTCTAAATTTTAGAGATTTTCTAGAAGATATTTCACAACACAGCTGTGTTGTGAAAAATCCATCTTGCCGAATCCACTTCCACACGTTCATGGCCTGAAACAAGTTTAATTCTAAATTTCAAATATTTAATAATATTTTAATGTCATGACTAAAAAGTTTTAAAAAGTTCCAGCAAAATGTTCTTTAAAGGGATTCAGTGATAATTAAATAAATATTTTTTCAGAGTAAATCCAAAATTAAATTTTAATTGAAAATATTTATCTAAGGATATGCTTGACGAAATTATTATTAAGAGTGCTTTATAAAATAGAGTAAAATAGCCACATTGCATTGATAAATATATGAAAAATTTCAAAGAGAATCTATATAAGTGGCTTGAAAACGTAGATCAATATGTAATTGTTTTATTAAAATTAGGTATCTGACGCTTTCTTGATTTTTCTTTCGCTTTAAATGAAAATTGAAATTTATTTGTTCCTGAAAATATTATCTACAATATTCTATTATACTAGGAGTTTTATTAAAATATGTAACTTTCACACAAGTTACAATTTTACAAAAGAAATTGATAATAAACTTTTTTTATAATAATTTGCTAGCATATTTTTAATGAAACTCACACAAACAGAATGATAAAAAATCTTTTTAAGGACAGAATAAGTAGTGAATGCTGAAAATTGAATCAAAATTACAACTGATATCTGAAGCGAAAGAAAAAACACGAAATTCCAAAAAAATCATTTTAAATGAACAGTTACATATTGAACTATTTTTTCAAAATAATTAGATTCTCTGCAAAATTTTCTTATATTTAACAACGCGGCTATTTTTCTCAATTTCACTAATCATTTTAAAAATCCTTAAAATACACAAGCATTACTGAATTTTCCGAAATCCTGCACTGGCCAGCATGAGCAAAAATCAAAATCCTAGCACACTTTTATATTGGCTAATATTGTACTGAAAAAAACACTTAATCTTGAATCTTCCTGATTTGATTACTCAGGAAATTTTCAAGAGAGGTTAAAAGATAATGTAATTTCGAACAATGAAAATAAATACATTTTTTGCATGTTCGGTATTTAAAAGATATTTTCCTCGATTTAAAAAAGTGTCCAACGTAATTTTAGTTATCTCAAGCTCAAAAATGAACATTGTTAAAAATGATTTATAAAATTCGGCAACATATTCTCATACGTAATCCAGACTAATTTTGGAAGAGAGTTAATGGCGAACTTCTGAAAAAATTTTCAGGTTCAAATTGTTTATTTGAAGATAGTTATTTAGTGGTTTATGATTTTGCTTTCTCTTTAGGTAAAAAAATTGCAATTCTTATTTAATCCAAATGCTGGAAGACTCGTTGATACGTTTTTTTTAATTATTCAGGAATTATACAATTGTTATCTTTATGAATAATATTTTATATTTTTTTATTTTTTTTTTATATTTTTATTATGCACCGATTTTAGATTTTTTTTTAAATTCAGAACTAAATTTTTCAGAAAATGGTGAGACTAGATTTTTTATTGTTTTGTTTATTTAATTGTTTAGTTAATGCAAACAGCGAAAAAAATGTCGATTTTTTTAATTTCATTTTTTATCTTCTAGACAAAATTTTTCTTATACTTCTCGTCCCTTGTATTTAATGCACAGGGGTATGAGAAAGACAAAAAAATTGTTAACTTGCAAAGTTAATTGTCATAAATAAATTGTATTAACAAATGATCGTCATTAGGGGTTATTCGTCTTCAAAGTATATTTCTGCTCTGAAATCGCTTGCCTTCATCGTTAAGATAATACGTGGCCATTGAAATTTAATATTGAATGTTATTTGTTTATTTTGTAAACAAATTATATAAACAAATGCACATTTTGGGCGTTTTTAGGCGAAAAGAAACCGTTTTTTCTTTCGAACTTGTTGCAATTATATTGCCAATGATGTTTTCTGAAAAAATTTTGGCCACTCATCAATATTTTTTTATTTTATAAACAAATTATATAAACAAATGCACATTTTGGGCGTTTTTAGTCGAAAACAAACCATTTTTTCTTTCGACCTTCTTGCAATCATATTGCCAATGATTTTTCTTCAAAAATTTTTTGCCACTCATCAATATTTGTTTATTTTATAAACACATTATATAAACAAATGCACATTTTGAGTGTTTTCAAGCGAAAGAAATCTTTTTTTTTCGACCTTGCTGAAAGTATATTGCCAATGATGTTTTTCTAAAAAAATTTTGCCACCCATCAATATTTGTTTATTTAATAAACAAATGCACACTTTGAGCGTTTTCAAGCGAAAAGAAATCGATCTTTCTTCTGACCTTGCTGAAATTATATCGCTCATGACGTTTCTGAAAATAATTTTGCCACCCATCAATATTTGTTCATTTTATAAACAAATTATATAAACAAATGCGCATTTTAGGAGTTTTTAAGCAAAAAGAATTCGTTTTTTCCTCTGACCTTGCTGAAATTATATTTTCAATGATGGTTTCTAAAAAAAATTGATATGCATTAATATTTGCTTATTTTATAAACAAATTATAAAAAAAATGAACATTTCAGGCGTTTACCTAATTTGTTTTTAAAATAAACAAATAGTGAGGCATGACAATATTTCATCTAGACAATTCATTGTCAATATAGTTTAAACAATAATAAAAGAAAAACGATTTCTTTCTGCCTATAAATATCTGCAATGTACATTTGTTTATATAATGTATTTATAAAATAAACGATTAGCGGTGCTTGGCAACATTTTTCGATAGAACATCATTGGCCATATAACTGCAACAAGATCAGAACAACAAAAGATATTTTTTCGCTAAAACTCCTTATATGTGAATTTATTTATATAATTTGTTTATAAAATAAGTGAACATTAATGAATGGCGAAATTTTTTCAGAAAACATCATTGGCAATATAATTTCAGCAAGGTCAGAAGAAAAAACGGTTTATTTTCGCTAAAAATCGCCCAAAATATGCATTTGTTTATATAATTTTTTTATAAAATGAACAAATATTGATGGGCGGTAAGAATTTGTTCACAAAACATCATTGGCAATATAATGTCAGCAAGGTCAGAAGAAAAAACAACTTCTTTTCACTTAAAAACGCTGAAAATGTACATTTGTTTATAACGCTAACAAATATTGTAAGTGGCAATACGATTTTCAGAAAACATTATTGGCAATATAATGTTTGCAAGGTCAGATGAGAAAACGGTTTATTTTCGCTTAACATCGCCCAAAATGTGCATTTGTTTATATACTTTGTTTATAAAATAAACAAATATTGATGGGTTGCAAAATTTTTCTTAGAAAACATCATTTGGATAATAATTTCAATAAGGTAAGAAAAAACGATTACTTTTCGCTTGAAAACGCCCAAAATGTGTATTTGTTTACAAAATAAAAAAATATTGATGAGTGGCAAAATTTTGTTGATAAAACATCATTGGCAATATAATTGCAAGAAGGTCGAAAGAAAAAACGGTTTATGTTTGCCTAAAAACGCCCAAAATGTGAATTTGTTTATATAATTTGTTTATAAAATAAACAAATAACATTCAATATTAAATTTCAATGGCCATGTATCATCTTAACGATGAAGGCAAGCGATTTCAGAGCAGAAATATACTTTTGAAGACGAATCACCCCTAATATCGATAATTTGTTCATACAATTTGTTTATAACAATTAACTTTGCAAGTTAATAATTTTTTAATCTTTCTCATACCCCTGTGCATTAAAAACGAGGGACGAGAAGTATAAGAAAAATTTTGTCTAAAAGATAAAAAATGAAATTAAAAAAATCGACATTTTTTCACTGTTTGCATTAACATGACAATTAAATAAACAAAAAAATAAAAAATCTACTATCACCATTTTCTGAAAAATTTAGTTCTGAATTTTTCAAAAAAAAAAAACCTAAAATCGGTGCATAATTAGGTTCTAAATGTCATTTTGAACCTCGTTTTCCAATTTCACCCCACTGTGCGTGTCCTATTGGGCGCTTCACGCCCGTGATATGGATATTGGGATTCAATTTGGGGTTGAAACACGGATTGAGAAGGGTTGAAGAGGATTGAAAAATTGCTTTGGATTGTTTCGGATCTATTTCTCCCTCTTTTTTCCTTTGTTACAATGTTGTTTAAAAACATATGTCCCCATTTGAAGTCTTTTTATGCAAGTATTTTGCATAAATTGAACTTTTTGCCTATATGATTAAAAAAACGGATTTTTGGATTCAAAATATATTCAAGCCTGTTTGTTCGAAAATAAATGTTTGCACAAATTGTTTTGTTAATATTGTGTTTACAAATTTGCTCTAAAAAAGGGAGAAAATTCACAATTCTATATCATAGTTTTTATATTATTTTCATAAGAAGATCGTAAAATAATTGAGTCATTAAATTATTATAAATTATGGGATATTGTATTTAATTGGTACTAATAAAGTAATTAACACTCTCATCATCTTTCAGCTGCTTAGGCACGCGATAGATGTAGCCATCAAGCTCACTCTCGACTCTATATCGTATACAATACCCCATTTAAATGCATACGCTTAGAATATTAGCAGCACGCTCGGGAATACCTTGTCGATAAATTGTATCGATATTCGTTAGACGGCTGTCAGTCATTATAGCAGCATTGCGATGGAGATTATGAATGTTAATCGGTCACCGATCAACAAGGGACACGTTCCGGAATATTCCCGGTGAATATTTAATAGAAAATGCGATCGGAATTTTTATAGGCGAGCTACAATCATAGAGGAAGAATATCAATAAGCAATTTTTTTGATATCGAAATTCGATCACTCTTTTACTAAATAAAACCTCAGGAAATCAAAAGAGATCATGAAGTGAAACTTTCTTCGATCGTTTTTGTATATTCAAAAATATGAGAGAAAACAAAGTTTTCATATTTTTATTTCGGTCTTACGATCAATTTAGAAAAAAAAATCGAGAATAAATTCCTTTCTATTATGACGTTTTGGCCTCATCTGTGGGCCTTCATCAGAAACAAACATCTGTTATAAAAGTATAAATAATTAATAATAATAATAATAAATACATACATACATACAAAAAAAAATTAGATGTATAACACAAATTTTTACCTTAGAGGCAATAACCGGAGTCAATCCTAACATACGTCGAAGCGAACGACAACATTTAAAATTTCGTATTAAGTCAGTTCATTAAGAAGTTGTAAAAAAGTATTATGAAACTATAGAGATCAAAAGAAATTTCCCAATATCTTCAAAAAAGTTCACATTTTGTAGTTAAAAATTCTATAAAAACAGCTAACAAACTGATGTGACGTAAGCAACAAATAAATTAATATAAGGCCTAAGAAATTTGTAGTGATAGGTGGACAAAATCAAATCCAAATGAAAAGCGCGCTAAATACAATGGGAATTCAATTTCATTGATGATGCTATTATAATATTGATTCACGTTAAGAATTTCAGTTTTTAAATTAATAGATACTTTCATATATTTATTTATGAAAATTGATTCTAGAATTTTTCTATTAGAAGAGTTTTTTCCTTAGCAAGAATTTTAATATTTTTTAAATCGAAATCAAAATAATGATCAAAATTCCAAGAATGTTGTGAGAGGCCTGTATTTAAGTTGCCAATTTTGCAATCCCTTTTATGTTCGGATATTCTATTTTTTAACCGACGACCAGTTTCACCTATATAAATTGTATTGCATCCTTTACATTTTATTAGATAAACAACATGGGAGATATAATCAATTTTTTCAGAGTCTTTTATATTAGTGAAACATTTTTTCAATATGTTATCATTTCCAAAATATACATTAATAGCAAACTTTTTTAAGGCATTCTTTAATCTTTCTCATAAACCTTGTACATAAGGCAATCTTTTTTTATTTTTAATTGAGCTGTTGTAAATTTCATGTACTCTTTCTTTAATGAGACTTTCAATTAACGGTAGTGGATAATTATTTTGTTGCAAAGTAATTTTTAATTGGTCTAAGTTTTCTTTTCTAAAATTGATGTCACTTATTTTGATACATCTATCAATTAAACCTTCAATTAATCCAATTTTCTAACTAAATTGATGGTGAGAATAATAATTCGAATATTGGCCTGACCATGACGGGTTTTTAAACCAATTAGTAATTAAATTTCCATTTTTAGTTTTTGTGATAGATCTAAAAAATTTAGAGTATTACTGTTTTCTATTTCCAAAGTAAACTGTAGAGATTCTTCTATACTATTGAATGTGTTAATTATTTCTTGAATTTTATCTGTAGGAACAATAGTAAAAATATCGTCCACGTAACGCTTAAAGAAAAGTGGTTTGAAGCTTAATTTAGATAATGCTCTATTTGCAACATCTTCTAAAACAAGATTAGATGCAATAGGTGATAAAGGTGAACCCATCGGACAACCAGAAATTTGTTTATAAAATTTTTGATTAAATGAAAAGACAGTATTATTAAAAACCGTTCTGACAGCTATTAAAATCTCTGAGTTTGATATTTTAGTTAAATTTTTATGTACTTGTAATTTTTCTTCTGTAAGGTCCAAAACATTAAAATTATTAATTTTTTCTATAAAGCTCCAACTATCTCTTATAAATGAATCAGTTTTTCCAGATACTGGCTTTAGGAGATAAGATAAGAATTTTGCTAAATTGTAATTTGGAGAACGAATAGTAGAGACAATTAATCTCAATTTTAATTCTGGTTTGTGAACTTTGGGGAGGTCATATGCTTTTGCTGTCACGCAACCATGGTTTTTTATTTTATCAGCTAAATTTTCATTTATGTATCTTTTTTTCCTCCCATCTAGAAATAATATCATCATAATATCATCATCACATTCTTTTACTTTTTACCATTTCCTTTATCTTACGCACTTTTGCGCACTAAATTTATTTAGTTCAACTTTCAAGCAAATAGTTGAATCTTCAAGCGAAAAAGGATGAATTATCAACAAAAAATGTAATAGTTGATATAGTAACCAAGAGAAGATATTAATTTTAAAATAAAAACAGTTGAATTGAACCAAAAAAGATGAATTTTTAACAAAATAATTGAATTCTCAACCAAAACAGATTCATTTTCAAACAAAAAGTGGAATTTTCAACCAAAGCAGATGAAATTTCTACCAAATGAGATGAATTTTCAAATCGAAAAGTTGAATTTTCTACCAAGAAATATTTTGCAGACTTTATTCAAAATGTTAAATTTTCAACATGAAAAGACGAGATTTCTATAAAACAGTTGAATTTTTAAAGTATAATTGAATTTTCAACAAAAAAGATTAATTTTAAACCAATAAAATTATTTTCCAAGACGAAAAGGACGAATTTTAAACAAAATATCTAAATTTTGTACCAAAAATTTTAATTGTCAATCAAGAAGATTAATTTTCTACCGAAAAGGAAGAATTTCAATCAAAATACGTAAACTTTCAAACAAACAAATTAATTTTGAATCAAGAAAATCAATTTTCTTCTGAAAAGACGTATTTTCAACGAACTACATAAACTTTCAACCAAATAATTAAATTTTTAAACTAAAAAAGATTAATTTTCAACCAAAAATGGAATAGTTCAATTTTCATTAGAAAAATTAATTTTTCGTCAAAAAAACTAATATTCGACAAAACAGTTGATTTTTTACCAAATATTTGAATTTTCTAACAAAATGTTGAATTTTGAAGCAAAAAGACGAATTTTCTACAAAACAGTTAAATTTTCACCAAACTGTTGAATTTTCAATAAAATAGTTCAAGTTTTCGAGGTGTCTCGTCGTCCCGAAATTCGGGATGAGGAGTCAAATATTTCTCATGAGCTTGGTTACTCTATCCCCTTTGCCAACTCAACTATTTTTTCGGGAAGACTAGACGCAGTCTAAAATTTAATTGAAAAAATTAATTTTAAACCCAAAAAAACGAATTTTCGAAGAAATAGTTCAAGTTTTAACCATAGATTTGGCATTTCAACATAAAAAGAGAAATTTTCAAAAAAAGTGTAATAGTTTATATTTCAACCAAAAACGATATTCGTTTTTAACAAAAACAGTTGAGTTCAACCAAAAAATACGAATTTTGAACAAGATAGTTGAATCCTCAACGAAAATTGATACAGTCTCAACCAAAAAGTTGAATTTTTGACCAAAGAGGATGAAATTTTTACCAAAAGAGATGAATTTTCGAATCAAAAAGATTAATTTTCAACAAGAATTGAATTTTCAACCAAGAAAGATTTTCCAGGCATAAACTGTAAAGCAAATATTTTGAGGAATAGTTGAATTTGTAAAGAAAGAAAAATAAATTTTTAACCCAAAATGCAATAGTTCAATTTTTATTACGAAAAATTAATTTAAAAAAAAAAAGGAATTTCCGACTAATTTTTCTAATTTTCTAGCCAGAAAGACGAGTTGTCTACTAAACATTTGAATTTTCAACCCGAAAATATGAATTTTCAACCAAAAATGTAATAGTTAATATTTCAACTAAAAAATATATTTATTCTAAATCAGAAACAGTTGAATTTTACAGAAAAGATAAATTTTCAACATACAAACTTGAATCTTCATCTCAAACAGATTAATTTGTAACAAAACAGTTGCATTCTTAACCAAAAACATTGATTTTCTACAAACGAAAAATAAGAATTTTTAACATAATACATCAATTAACCAAAAAGTTAAATTTGCAAACAAGGAAATTAATTTTCTACCAAAAAAGACGAATTTTTAACGAACAATGTAACAGTTGATATTTCAACCAAAAAATATTAAAGTTTCAAATTTAAAACAGTTGATTTCAATAAAAAAACGCATTTTCAACAAACCAGTTTAATCCTCAACTAACACAGATTATTTTTCAACCAAACCATCACATTTTCAACCAAAAAGATTAAATTTCTACCAAAAAATATAAATTTTCAACAAAGTACATAAATTTTCAACCAAAAATTGTATTTTGAACCAAGAGGATTAACTTTCCACAAAAAAGAACAAATTTTCAATCAAAAAGTTGAATTTTGAACTAGAAAATATAAATTTTCTACAAAAAATGTAATAGTTCAATTTTCAACAAAGAAAAAACAACAAATTAGTTGAATTGTTAACAGAATAAATGAATTTTCGACTAAAATTATAAATCTTTAACTGAAAAAATTAATTTTTAACAAAGTAGTCCATCTTTCGAATAAAATTTTTATTTTTCTACCAAATTGTTGAGCTTTTTTTTAGTGATTCACAGACGTGAAAATATCTTACGCAAGAAATGATTTTGATCACGTAACGCCCCCCCCGTGGGGGGGGGGGGGGTAAGACGGTATAGAATAATCCCCTGCAGCCGAAAGACGAATTAGCGTATGCATGGCTCCTTAACAATATTCAAAATTCTTCAATTTTCAATAGTGAAAATGGCAATGCATTTTTTTGTACAGAAGTCTCATTTTCTAGTAAAAAGTCTATTCAATCTCTTTGAATTTCACTTCATACTACATGATTCTTGGTCAATTTCTTTGAATTTCACTTGATACTACATGATATACCTATTAATAATTCTTATCATTTTTAAAATTTCTATAATTTCAATTAAAAATTATATTTTTGAATGTGCAGTTCTAAAAGTATACTACATCACAAGGAGTGTTAGACATCCTCCACATGAGGACCTGTCAACTCTCTGAGTGATGTACGATATTTTATTCGAAATCAGTATTTTATGAGACTGTAGGGCCATCTGAAAAGTGAGTCGTGATGTTTATAATATCTTTAGTCGTGAAAACATACGACTGACGTGGCAGTCATCTGCTTGGCTGTGATTGGCAATCTCATATGGCGCGAAATTTGAAGATGGTACGGTCCGATCTACAATATTATATATATATATATATATATATACAGAAAAATTAGATTACTCTTAATATTTCAGTGTGGCGGCGTTTGGAACTAATAATATTTCAGCAGGCTCTGTAATGCGAGTTGTAACGCTCACTTTTCAGGGGATGTTACAGGTTCATAACTCTGTGATTGCGAGTAAAATAGTTCAATTAATCTAAGTGTTGCTGACCAGATAAAAATAATTAAAAATATGCGTTTCTTAATGCTTTTTTTAAAATCAATAAGTTTTTACGGATATTAAATTTAAACTGGTTCAGTCTTGGAGGTTTCGATTCCAAATTTCACAATGGCTTCTATTTTAAAATTGTGCATACAATTTTAAATGTTTTTTTTAGCAGTGCCTAATTTTGCAGTTCTTCTAGAATCGATCGCTGGGATTCAAACTTGAGCAAAGTGTAATCCTATTGGAATTGGATGGCAGTTTATAAAGACAACATTTTGTCTTTTGGACACATATTTACAAAGAGGGGGGATATATAATGGAGTTCAAAAATTAATTTAACTTTGTTTTTTAATTCGGGGTTCTCTTTTCTTTTTTTTACTGAAAGGAAAGCTTAGGTTTTTGTAATACCTTCAGGTATTTAAAACTCGTTTGATATCAATTTAAAAAATGTTGTTCTCACTAAAGTTACGATAGGGTTTTATAATTCGAATTTTAGTGCCAATAAGAAACTTTGAGCGTTCACAGCGCGCGATTTGCGATTGCTAGTAATACAAATAAATATTTTTTACAAAAATGTTTTGTGATTTCTTTTGCCTGCTTGGGCGTGGAAAAGGCGAATCTAGTTGACATAAACATATGTATGCAGAGTAAGACAATCCACTCAACAGGTGGATATAGCATGATTTTCGTTTTTATTACCAACAAGCATAGATAGCGACTGTTGACGTCACGCAAATAGCAATCAGCGTCGCGACCCAACTTTATTGACTTTATCTTTAAAGAGAACTATTCATAATTTTCTTGAATTGCATTATTGCAATAGCAAACTTTGGTCTATAGCTACTTAATTTATTAAATAATTTATGAAAAACAAAAATAATTTGCTAATCAGACTTTTTCATTGTCTCTGTGCCCCGATTTTTTTTCCTAAATGTTTGGAAAAAGTGTTCCATCCATGTAATCTGCAAAACTAATCTTCAAATTCCATTCCTGAAGGAAACAGAATATTGTGAGTCATTCTTTAATTAGCGTATTATCTATTTTAACTTGTTTCTCAATCTAATAATTTTATTCAACTTTGAAGGCTCTTTCCGACATCATACCACACCAATACACGAAACCTTTCCAAAAATAAATAAATATTTTGACTGTACTGATGAAACATTGAAGATAAATATTTTGATTGTACTGATGAAATGATCAAAAAACGTGTTTTTCTCGATGTCTCGTGCAGATTTGTCAGTGATATCGAAATAATGAACTCACACGGGATTTATCTCGTGATGGAAGTATGGTGATAAGGCTGACTCCCACACTCAAAGAGGTGATCCACATTTTCAATCTCCGGTACTTGATCTAAAGCTTTTTGCCTCTTTCAAGTATTATCGTTATGCAGCAATCTTTCAATTAGATAAAACTGAAGTTTAATTTCCGCGCTTCTTTTGTTAGTCATATCCATATTTAACAAAATATGGAGGTAATTTTCAGAGGCGAATGAATGAAACTGAATGTAATTATAGTAATTTAAAGTTATTACTCACATGATTCGAGTTCATTCACCTCAGTTCTCTTCACTAGAAAGAAATCGAATGAAAATATTTAGTCATTTTGAATAAGAAGAGATAAATATTTACTAATGAATTCTTAATAGGCTTGAAATCAACATTACTTATGTAATAATCTTATCAATGCAACGTTCAATAAAGGAAATTTAGTGATAAGAAATCGTAATCTAGGCAGAAGATTTAGCAAATTCTTCCATTTTAACAATTAATATTTATCAGTCGTAGATTAATTATTCCGATTATTCGAGGAAATATATTTTCAACCTGAAAAACTGAATGTCCGCAGAATAACAACACCGGATAATTATTTTATTTATATCATTCTCGGTACTAATCACCGCCAAGTAAAAAAAACCGCGAATATCTTTTCTCGAAAGAACTATAATTATCGTACATAATAGTAGTACATAATATCGTAAAATAGCCAATTCTTCACCGATTTGCATCAAACCTTTTGGAATCAATAAAAAAATATTTAAAAAAAATAACATCTGCGCATTTTGATTTTCCATATTTGTCCAACCAGATTTAGCAAATTCAGAAAACATAGAAAATGTATCATTTTTAGTAATTAGGCACACCAACAGACTACACTTTTTGACCGATTAGTAAAAAAAATTCGTGATACGTCTGTATGATGGAATTCTTGATATACCTTTTTGGAATTTTTTATTCATTAATTATTTTTTTAGTTTTAGTACTTTTGATGAAAAAAAATCGATTTTATAGTAATTATACACACCTACAGCCTACTCTATTTTATCGATTAGTTTAACAATTTCAAAATAAGTACGTTATAGAGAATTCTTTATCCGTTTTTTAGGAAATTTTTATTCTTTGATTATTTTTCGAGTTTTAGTATTTTTTATGGAGGAAAATTGATTTTTTAGTAATAAGACACACCTACAGACTACACTGTTTACCCGATTAGTACACAAATTTCGAGATAAGTCTATTGGATGGAATTCTTTATGCGTTTTCCAGGAATTTTTCGATTCGTTGATTATTTTTCGAGTTTAAGTACTTTTTATGAAATAATCGAGTTTTTAGGAATGATGCACACATATATTTAACCTATTCAACCAACTGACATAAACATTGTTAAATAAGAGTTTTTGATGCAGTTCTTTATCCAGTTTGTAGAAATTTTTTATTCGTTTATTAGGGTTTCGTAGCCCCGGACAGAAACTCTTATATAGTTTCTGGTCGAAATTCAAAACAAGACTCGAAACGATATTCGAAACGCGATTTAAAACATGATTCGAGACGAGATTCTAGACGAGACTCGAGACGACATACGAGACGAGGCTCGAGACAAGATACGAAACGAGACACGAGACAAGACTCAAGAAAAGATTCGAGACGAGCCTCGTGAAGAGAATCGAGCCTAGACGAGATGAGATCCGAGGCAAGACTCGAGACAAGACGAGATGAGATGATGGGTAAAGGAGGGGTGGAAAGGAGGAGATGGGAAAGGGGATAGAGGAGGGAGATTTGAACGATTTAATAGGCTTCGAAACTCTTTTTTGTAGGCGTATGTCGCCTAATTTGACTAATTGTTATTTCTTGAGTTTTAGTCATTTTTTTGACGAAAATTCAATTTTTCAGTATATAGATACACCTACACACTAAACTATTCCACCTATTGGTACAAAAAATTTCCGATAAGTCTATTCGACGGAATTCTTTATCCCTTTTTCAGCATTTTTTGATTTGTTGATTATTTTTCGAGTTTTAGACCTTTATATGAAGAAAACTCGACTTTTTTGTAATTAGACACATCTACAGTCTACATTATTTAACCGGTTCGTACCAAAATTTTAAGATAAGTCTATTGCATGGAATTCTTCATCCCTTTTTCAGGAATTTTTAATTTGTTGATTATTTTTTTTAGTTTCAGCCCTTTTTATAAATAAAAATAGATTTTTTAGTAATAAGAAACACATACAGTTACACACAAATCTCAGAAATTTTTGATTCTTTGATTATTTTTCAAGTTTTAGTACTTTTTATCAAGAAAAATCGATTTTTTAGTTATAAGACACACCTGCAGACTAAACTTTTCAACCAATTGGTGAAAAAATTTTGTGACACGTCTATTTAATGGAATTCTTGACCAACTTTATAAGAATTTTTTATTCGTTTATTATTTGTTGAGTTTTAGTAATTTTTCTGAAAAAAAATCAATTTTTTAGAAATTAGGTATATCTATAGCCTACACTATTCAACCAATTGGTACAAAAAATTAGAGATAAATCTGGTGGATGGAATCGTTCATCTGATTTTCAGGATTTCTTTATTTGTTGATTATTTTTAGAGTTCTAGTACTTTTTATGAAGAAAACTCGATTTTTTAGTAATTAGACACACCAAAATTATTTATCAGTTTTTCAGGAAAGTTTGATTCGTTGATTACACAGGCCGACAAAATTTAAAGCCAAAGACCGGACTATGTGACCCCGAAGGATTTTGGTATCCTAAAACCGAATCCGTTATACAAATTTTTCCTATACGTCAGGTTTTTGAGATATCCTAACCTGAAAGTGCAAAAATGGCTAGTTTTATCCATATTTGAGGCAATATAACACGATCATCAATTTTTTTTCCTAAAAACTGCTAACGCCATCGTTTAGTACTCCTTTTTATCTTCCATTTTCATTTTTGATCATCCCAAACAAATTTTTTTTCTCCGAGATATCACACACTAACTATTCAGTTTCTCTTCACCTTGCATTGTTCCACAATGCATTGTGGAACTGAAATGGTTAATGTGTGATATCTCGGAGAAAAAAAAATTGGTTCGGGATGATCAAAAATGGAAATGGAAGATAAAAAGGAGTACTAAACGATGACGTTAGCAGTTTTTAGAAAAAAAAATTGTTGATCGTGTTATATTGCCTCAAATATGGCTAAAAATAGCCATTTTTGCACTTTTAGGTTAGGATATCTCAAAAACCTGACGTATAGGAAAAATTTGGATAACGGATTCGGTTTTAGGATACCAAAATCCTTCGGAAATGTTTGGTCTGCTTTCTGGCTTTTAACTTTTGTCAAATTTTGTGGGCCTGTGTTACTTTTCGAGTTTCAGTACTTTTCGTGATGAAACGTTGATTTTTCATTATATTGACACATCTGCAACCTACACTTTTCAGCCGATCAGTACAAAACTTTCGAGATAAATCTGTCAAATAGAATTTTTTATCGGATTTCCAGGAATTTTGGATTCTTGAATTATTCTTCGAGTTTCAGTCGTTTTTATAGAGAAAAATTGATTTTTTAGTCATTAGACACATTTACAGCCTACATTATTTAACCGATTAATACCAAAATTTCAAGATAAGTCTGTATAAGTCTGACTAACAGATCTTTGCCTAATTTCAATCCAATTAGGGACTTCTAGAATTTGTAAAATCTCCGTAGGGAACAAACATTATGTTGTTCTGCATGTCATCACGGTAAAAAATTATATTGTGATCACTATTAAATATTTCTATTACTTTGAAACGATTATTAGATTTAATAAAATTTTTAATGAAAATAAAAATAAATAAAAACACTAAAACCGTCTGGAATACAAAAAATGCTGCCAAGTAAAAAGGTATCAGTACAATTAACATACTTCATGAAATCAAAGTTTTTCATGTAATTCTAAAAGATGTCTAAACTAAAAAAATTACAGAAACTTTGAGATTTTCTCTCTTTTCTTGTAATAATAATCTCGCCAATATCTAATTTCTCACAGATACAGTTGTTTGCTAAAATTGTTAATTTTTGTTCTATAAAATAAGAAAGCTTTTAACTACAAATTGATAGCGCAATTATCAAACTACTGATCTAAATTTTTAATATGATACTCCCAAATGTATAAAGAATAAGCCGACATTGCTCATTTTGGCTCATTTTTAAATTAATTTTGGAATTTTCTAGCGTTTAGTTTATTCATTGTTAATAATAAGTTAAATAAACAATTTTTTATCTGTGAGAAGCGCACAAGTACAGGGAATGTTTCTACGCAAAAATCAACTCAATTCGTCAATTATTAACAAAAAAACAAGTTGATTATTATAGACGGGCCGAGCGCAGAGGCAGTTCTGCAATCCGGTGCCTCATTATTGTTCCTAAAATATTCTCAAAGTTTCTGCAATTTTGTTCATTTAATTAATTAAAAAATTTATATTTTTTGTTAGAATTACTTGGCAAACTTTGATTTTATAAACTATGTTGATTGTACTGATAACTTTTCACATTGTAGAATTTTTCGCATCGTAGTCGTTTTTGGTGAGTTTATTATTTTATCTTTGTTCTTTGCTAGCAGTGAGTAATTATTTGGAACCGTTACATTTCAATTTCAAAACTGAATAATTTAAAACTGAAACTGTCAAAATTTAATAATTTTATATTAACCTTTTGCAATCAAATCAGTCTCTCTTCCCACTCTTCCAAACTCAGATTATCGCGGACAAGCCTGGTATTGACAAATCCCGCAGATTTCAAAGCGATATCATTGCATCGGAATTTCTTGGAGAGTGGGCTCAATTCAACTCGAGTTACAATTATAGTTCTGTCCATCTCGTTGCTTTGGATTTCGAGTTGAAGCTCTTATGTACACTCCTCCCTCGAACCTAATTGCCATTCTGTCAGAGATTCGGTCGGTGTCTTGTTAGCTTTTCGTTTTCTCTGGGCTTATAAATTTAATGAGAAACTAATTAGATCCCTAGCGACTAGCAAAATCAGTTCGCTTCGCTATTCCTGGCACTTCGCCAAATTCTCCTCTCCTCTTGACTATCGGATCGTTATGACTATTAGAAGCAAACATCTCACCCGATTTACGCATCCGGGCACAATTCTTCCATGAATTCCATCTTTTCGAAAAAATATTTTCGGATCCCTATGTAGGAGCGTTCAACTATTTTAATGAGCAATACTAATTTACAAATTCAAACTTCTTCTATAGTAGCTGACTAGTTGTTGAATTACAGGCCTCACAGACTGGTTCCTATATGCCCTATTGTCCCCTATATTCAGTCTCCTATTTTCAATATTTATTTTCTAAGGTACACTATTTTCAAGATTTGTTTTCTAAAGTTCTCTATTTTTAATATTCGGTCAATAAGTCCTCTATTTTCAATTTTTGGTCTCTAAAGTCTCTTATTTGCGAGATTTGGATACTAAAATCTGCTGTTTTCAATATTTGTTTCCTAAAGTACCCTATTTTCAAGATTTGTTTCCCAAAGTCTCCTGTTTTCAATATTTTGTCTCTAAAGTCAACTATATGCGAGATTTGACCACTAAGGACTTCTCTTTTAATTATTTGTTTTCGAAATTCCTCTGTTTTCAATATTTGGTCCCTAAAGCCCCCTATTTGCAATGTTTGGCTCCTAAACACTCCTTTTTGCGAGATTTGTCCACTAAAGTCACCTATTTTGAAGATTTGTTTCCTAAGGTCCCCTATTTTCAATATTTAATCTCTAAAGTCCCCTATTTTTAATATGTTATCCTCAGAGTCCCATATTTTCAAGATTTGTTTTCTAAACTCCCATATTTTCAAGTTTTTATCTCTATAGTCTCCAATTTTCAATATTTTTTTCCTAAAATCACCTATTTTCAATTTTGGATCTGATAAGTTCCATATTTGCGAGATTTGAGCATTGAAGTCTCCTATTTTCAATATTTGTTTTCTAAAGCCCCTATTTTCAAGGTCTGTTTCCTAAAAACACTTTTTTTAAGCTTTGAACACTAAACTCGCCTATTTTCACTATTTGTTTCCCAAATTCTCTTATTTGTGAGATTCTCAAGATTTTTTTCTAAAGTCGCCTATTTGCAATGTTTGGTCTGCAAAGTCCCACATCTTCAAGATTGGGGCACTAAAGTCTCCTATTTTCAATATTTATTTCCTAAATTCCCCTATTTTCAAGCTTTGGTCGCTAAAGTCACTTATTTTCAAGATTTGTTTCCTAAACCCCCTACTTTCAATATTTGGTCTCTAAAGTTCCCTATTTTCAATCATTTGTGTTTAGAGTCCCCTGTTTTCAAGATTTGTTTTCTAAACCCAGAACTCTCAATATTTTTTTCCTAAAATCCCCTACTTTTCATGCAACAGAAAATTATGAAATTTTTTTCCTAATTGAAGGATAACTCATGAAAATTTCGTTAAAATTTCGTAATTTTATGAAAAATTCAGAAAAAAAATTTCGTAAATTTAAAATGCGGTTGAGTATAAAGGTAACGGAAATTTCATCAAATTTTCCTTTACTTCTGGAACATTTTAAGTTCGTAAATTTCAGAATATTGCCAACAGTTTTTAGTATACAATTACAGAATTTAGAAATATCAAATCTTTTAGATTTTGAATAAAAAATTGATGAAATTCTTATTTTGCCGATCTTTTTTCATTAATTGTTACATCTTACTCTTACTTAGTAAAGTGAAAAGTAAGATTAGTCAAAACATAACAGCAAACAAATCATAATTTCATCAATTTTTTAATTTTAAATCTAAAAGATCTGATATTTCTAAAATTCGTAACTGAAATTTTTGTGAATATACATATGATTCTAGTTTCTTAACGATATAAAAGTAAAATGTTTAAAAATGAAATTGATATTCTGAAAAATGTATTGTATATTTTAAAGAAAAAATTGTCCCACATGAAGGAATAGTTTAGCGAGAATTTCTAAAAGAAAATCAATAAAAAAATCAAAGATTGCGTTTTCGAGAAAATTCACTTCATAGTTTCTTCGAAAAATTTTGCCATTCTGTAATTTATTTTTCAAGTTTCTGTGACAAAATTGAAAGAGTGTAGATTGCACTAAAAGCTGCTGCAGAGGGAATGAAATTATGTCAATTTGTTCCCAAGATACAACTTTTCAACAATCAAAATTTGTTAATTTTTTCATCAATCACGTAAATATTCAAGTAGACCTAAGTTCATGGGAACCATGTTTTGGAAAAAGACCATATAAAGATATAGAAATTTAAAAAAATTAACATTGGGTAATTTATGGTATTTATGGAAATTTAAAAAAAATGAATATTGGATAATTTACTGTAAATTACCATATTTACCGGTAAAATTACCATAAATGACCGAAAATATTAATAAATTTCCGGAAATTCATGGAAATTTAAATAGATGAATATTGGGTAATTTATGGTAAATTACCATATTTACCGGTAAAATTACCATAAATGACCGAAAATTGTCATAAATTTCCGGAAATATATGGAAATTGAAAAAAAAATTATGGGTCATTCATGGTAAGTTACCATATTTACCGGCCAAATGACCGAAAATTGTTATAAATTTCCGAAAATTTATGGACATTTTTAAAAAAGAATTTTGGGGGTAATTTATGGTAAGTTACCATATTCACCTGTAAAATGACCATAAATGACCGAAAATTTCCAGTAATTTCCGCAAATATATAAATTTTTTAATTGAATTTTGGGTAATTTATGTTAAGTTACCATAAATCACCTCTTAAATTACCGTAAATCACCAAACATTCCCAGACATTTTTTCATTGGATTTTTTATAATTAGGAATAAGTTAACATAAATTGAATGCTTGTTCATTCAAAATCTCGTATGGGCTGAAATCATGACTGTATTTCGAAAAATGTCTGAAATCATCCATTTGTTATAAAAAATATCGTATGCGCCAAGGGGGAGAGACACTTTTTCTCCCCCTAGGACCCTAGGTGTACTATTCTTTATTTTTCCAATTTCTCAGAAATAAAGTATTTAAACAATATTTTTTATTCGCCAAATCTCAAGAGCATGCAACAACCCCATTCATTAAATAAAAGTTTCACTCAATATTAATAAACAATGGCTCATTTTGTTCTGTGAAACATTCTCTCGAACGAATTTTTATAAATATAATTTTTTTACTATTGTTTGAATAAACAAATCATTTTTAACAGAATACAACGAATAAAATTGTATTGAATGTTTCAAAGAACAAAATGAGCCATTTTTATCAAAATTGGATAAAAATTAAGATATGTTATAAAGAGGTTTAAAGAAACACGAAATGTCAAATATAATTACTGCTAGAAAAATCATTTCGGCTTAAAAATACATTTTTCTAAATATATATTGCTGCCTCTTTCAAAATGATCTGAAATTCATTGATGTCATTTTTTTTATTATCCGCAGATTCTTTTATTTGCCTTCTGCGTCGATTACAGCTTTATTATTACCATTATGTGACCAAAATATTGATAATCATACTTTCCCCACAAGTTGATATACGACAGGAAACATTGACTGTAAGCTTCATCAAGTGAACGACAGATGTCGACAGCATTTTTTACGAAATTGACTATAAGCTTCATCAAGTTGCCGATAGAGGTATGGCGTTTTCCTGCACTCGGACAATGATTTTAACACTTTGGATGTTTTAGTCTAACGTTTTGGAAGTTTCAGTTTAAAATAAAAATATTTTTACACCTATCATCTCAAAAAGATAGCAGATGTTACTCGTTAATATCTGTAATCTGTATGTTTCCCTCTACTATTTTATACTTTAAATATCTACGTTTGAACATCTTTTTTTCTCCGTATAGTTAAGAAGCTATTGAAGTATTGAGCCTGTTCATCTTGGTCTTAAAGGCTTGAGATTTTTTGACGAATTAAGCTGTCATTACTATTACGAGCCATTCACGAGGCAGTTACGTTTTGTAGTACGCAATTTGCGCTGGTGACGAGTCGCATGTTTGACTCGTACACTAATTGTAAGTGAGCAGTTGTAGGCGTTACAGGAAACGTAACTATACCTACACATACATCCGTATATTCATATGTATATGCATAAACGTAAACGTATATTTAGCTTTATTCAGAAGAACTCAGAACCTACACATTGACAAAATTGACGTTCCACTCGTCTTATCGCAACAAAAGAGATCGTTGCTGTTTCACTATCGTCTCCCTAACAAAGCCACTCGCCACAAATCTGAATTGGTAGAAAACAATTCATTCAGATTTAGAAAGCAACCTGAAACCTCTTCAACCTTATTAGATAGCACTTCACGGTGTTCCTTAACGAAACTTAAATAAAAATTGCTTGAACGTCTTCGATCTATGTATACACTTAAACTAGAGCATAAATGCAACGTTTTAAGCCTATTCAGAAAATAGGTTCCCCGAGCTCTTGGAAAATAACAGGCGTTTGAATTTTTTTGTTTGAAAATTCGTTTTTATTTTTTTTAAATGATTATATAAATGAACTATTTTCACCCTTTTTATGCTAATAATTAAATAACAATAATTATCATATGTTCCTCAGAAAACATTAATATAATATACTTCTTATACATACAATATAATAGTAAACTCATTTTTTAAATAATCATAAATTACATATGATAGGAATTATATTCACAAACTGCCCGCAATAATTGTTTATCGTATCCGGGATTCACCTTTGAAACTTTATACTTCATCCACGTGAGATTGAAGTCATGATGTACCGACTCCATGGCCTGTTCACTATAAAAACCTAAACCACGTTCATTCTTGCAACAAAAATCAGGAAAATGAAAAAAGACGGCGTGCACTTTTGGTGTAACAGGGATTTCCAACTTTAAATAATTGATTTTGAATTCTTCGATACATTCTTTGTAGTTCTCATCTAATTTTACTTTGAAACAAACATCAACGACTTTATTGAAACTTTGAAATACTTCAACGTATTTCAAACAATTTAATGAGTCTCTTCTCAAGATGTCTATTTTATTTAGCAACACTTTGCATGAATTTCCCATGAATGCTGGAGAGCCATGCGTGATCTCACGCTGTACATTACATGCACTTGCCCACTTTAAAGCATCTGATTCAAACTCTCGAAGCATGTGTGTGTATAATGTATTTACAACACCTAAAAGTAGGTGAAGCTCAGGAGGGGGAATGATGTCGAAAAATAATCTATCTTCCTTAGTATCAAATATTGGTGGATGAATACAATTCTTAAAATTCTGGGATTTTTTTTTGTCTGCGCCTGCTTTAATCCAATTTACATAATTTTCTGTTGTTTCTCCAATTGTTCTATAAGGGCCTTGCTGATGAAGTTCACCTTAGCTGTTACACCAAAAGTGCACGCCGTCTTTTTTCACGTTCCTGATTTTTGTTGCAAGAATGAACGTGGTTTAGGTTTTTATAGTGAACAGGCCATGGAGTCGGTACATCATGACTTCAATCTCACGTGGATGAAGTATAAAGTTTCAAAGGTGAATCCCGGATACGATAAACAATTATTGCGGTCAGTTTGTGAATATAATTCCTATCATATGTAATTTATGATTATTTAAAAAATGAGTTTACTGTTATATTTTATGTATAAGAAGTATATTATATTAATGTTTTCTGAGGAACATATGATAATTATTGTTATTTAATTATTAGCATAAAAAGGGTGAAAATAGTTCATTTATATAATCATTAAAAAAAAATAAAAACGAATTTTCAAACAAAAAAATTCAAACGCCTGTTATTTTCCAAGAGCTCGGGGAACCTATTTTCTGAATAGGCTTAAAACGTTGCATTTATGTTCTAGTTTAAGTGTATACATAGATCGAAGACGTTCAAGCAATTTTTATTTAAGTTTCGTTAAGGAACACCGTGACTTACTATATATAGTATATAGTACTTATATAGTAGTTTCGGTCCGTACTTTTTTCAAAGAAGGGAAAATTAGGGGCGCGGAAGTGAGGGGAAATTACGGGAGGGGATGCAGAGGAAGCGAGAGGAAATGAGGGGTTAGGAAGTAGGGGAAGTAAGGGTTAAGGAAGTGAGGGAAATGAACGGAGGGACACGGGAGAAATTGTGTGTGGTGAAATAAGGGGAGGGGAATTAAGTAAAATGAGGAAATAAGAGGTGAATATACAGGAATGAAAAGTAGGGTAAGTGAAGGGAAGTGAAGTTACATTAGGAGAGGGAAAGGAAGGGAAGTGATGATAAATAAGAGAAAGTGATGTAGGGGAAGTAGGGTGAGTAGCTCGAGT
>CAKNYM010044146.1:43223-54517 GCA_932195095.1 Andricus curvator
TCCACAAACAGCAAACCCACAAACCTCCAACCCACAAACCTCAAACCAACAAACCTCAAACCCCCAAACCCGTAAACCCACAAACCTCAAAACCAAAAAAATTATACCTCAAACCCACAAACCTCAAACACATGAACCTAAAACCACGAATCCACAAACCTCAAACCCCATGTTCATAAAACTCAATATATAAGTACATCATGCAGAATAGTCCACAAACCCATCAACCTTTGGGGTTTAGGGTTTATAGGTTTAGGATTTATGGGCTTGGGGGTTTTATGTTTGTGGATTTGAGGTTTGTGCGTTTGAGGTTTGAGGTTTAATTTTTGTGGGTTTGAGGTTTGTGGGTTTGAGGTTCATGCGTTTGAGGTTTGTGGGTTTACGGGTTTAGGGGTTTGAGGTTTGTTGGTTTGAGGTTTTTGTGTTTGAGGTTTGTGGGTTTACGGGTTTGGGTGTTTGAGGTTTGTGGGTTTGAGGTTCGTGGGTTTGAGGTTTTGTGGGTTTGAGGTATAATTTTTGTGGGTTTGAGGTTAGTGCGTTTGAGGTTTGTGGGTTTACGGGTTTGGGGGTTTGAGGTTTGTAGGTTTGAGATTTGTGGGTTTGAGGTTCGTGGGTTTGAGGTATAATTTTTGTGGGTTTGAAGTTTGAAGTTTGTGCGCTTGAGGTTTGTGGGTTTGAGGTATGTGGGTTTACGGGTTTGGTGGTTTGAGGTGCGTGGGTTTGAGGTTCGTGGGTTTGAGGTTTGTGAGTTTGAGGTTTGTGTGTAAAGATATTACCGATTTCATGGTTTTAAAAGTTTCGAAATTTCGTGGTTCAGCTACCTTGGCAAGTTCATATTTTTCTAGGTTAGTTTTTTGCAAAAAACTAAAAAAGGAGCAGTGCTACATGAAATTAAAATTCGTTACGAGTATTTAAAAAAAAATGTATTAGAATCGGTCAAAAATTGAGCAGTCAGCAGAATTTTGAACAAAATTTCATAAAAAACTCACTGTGCCCCGCCCCTATGTAACAAATCGGAACAAAGTTGCGTGGAAACCCTCTCCCCTCTTCGCCTATGTTACGTAATTTTTCCGAATATTTTCATTATAAAAGAAAAAGTTGGTTACTAACGACCCTAGACACTTGAATTACGAAATAATAAGAAATTATGAGAATATGAAGAATGAAAATTAAAACAATATAGTAGAAACAATAAAGTATAAAAATATTTATAAAAAATTAGTCAAAGTAGGCCACGCGCCTACAAAAAAGGGTTTCGTAGCCTATTAAGACGTTAATTAGGTCCTTCAAACCTCCCCCTTCCTAGCCCACCTTACCCAAATTCTTCCTCCACTCCTTCCCCCTCTCCTCGCCGCCCCAGCTAACACTCTCCTTCCCCTAATTCCCTTCCTCAGCCCTCGCACCCCTCCCCTTCTTACCATCATTTCTAATAATTTCTCCTACTTCCCCTCACTTACACTCACTTCCCCTACTTCGTCTTCCTAATTTCCCCTCACTTTCTCTACTTCCTCTCCCTAATTAACCATCACTTCCCCTCCCCTAATTTCCCCTTTGTTCCTCTATTTCCCTTCCCTTATTTCCCCTCACTTCCCCTTCTTACCCATTTTTCTTCATTTCGCCTACTTTCCCCCTCGTTTCTCCTACTTCCCCGTGGTTTCCTCTACTTACTCTCCCCTCATTTTGATTAATAGCACACGTATCGAATTATTTAATATTGTTCATTTTTCTAAATTTGTCGACAAGTCACGTGACCTGAAACGACCTAAACATTTTAAAGAACGATTGCAATAATAAACGCTCATAAAATGTATTATAAAACGAGGTTGTGCAAATTTTCTCAAATTTTTCCTCAAATCATTATAAGCTTTTATTTTTAACAACAATTTTCGAAGATCGAAACCCTTTATTGTTAAAATATTGGTGGGTGGTAGCAATTTAAAAAATTGTTTAAAAACTTTGTTTTCATGAATATTTTTTTGAATACCGTAAAATCTTTCAAATTGTTAAAAATCGTTAGAAATACCTTGAAATATTGAAAATCTCTTTAAATCTTTGAAATGCTGCGAAATCCCTCAATTGCTTGCAAATAAATTCCTTGTAGCTTCATTAAAATATTATAAAACCCCTTGAAATTCCTTTAAATTCCTTTACATTTTTTAAATATTTTAAAACATTCATTAAATCTTTTAAACAACCCTAAAGTCTTAAAAAAAAATTTCAATTCTTTTAAATCTTCTAAAATAATTATGATATTTTAAAAGATTTCAAGGAATTAAATTTAAATTTTTTCGAATCTTTGGAAATACCTTAAATTACTAAAAATCTCTTTAAATCTTTTAAATGCTTTGAAATCCCTCAATTCTTGAGAACACGATCCTAGAAACTTAATTAAAATATTATAAAATCTCATGAAATCGCTCGAAGTCACATGAAATCTGATAATATTCCTTGAAAATTTTGGTCATATCTTGAAACTTCCTTGGAATCTTTAAAATACCCTAAAATCATTCAAATTCTTTGAAATTTCTTGAAATCTGTTGAAATTCCTTGGAATCTTTTAAAATATCCTAAAATATTCCATATTTTTGAAAATCTTTCAAATTCTTTCAAATCTTCCGAAGTACCTTGAATTACTGAAAATCTCTTCAAATCTTTTGAATGCTTTGAAATCCCTCAGTTCTTGTGAATAAATTCCTTAAAACTTCATTAAAATATGATAACATCCCTTGAAATCTTGTAATGTTACAAAAAATCTGATAATATTGCTTGAAATTGCTTGATTTTTTTAATATCTTGAAACTTCCCTAGAATCTTTAAAATACCTTAAAATCATTTAAATTCTTTGAAATTTCTTGAAATCTGTTGCTGAAATCTTTTAAAATAACCTAAAATATTTAAATTCTTTATAATCTATCAATTTCTCGAAATACATTGAAATATTAAAAATCTTCGAAATGCTTCAAAATCCCTCAATTCTTGTGAAAAAATTCCTTGAAACTTCATTAAAATATAACAAAATCCCTTGAAATCCCATAAAGTTACATGAAATCTGATGATATTTCTTGCAATTCTTTGAAATTTTTGTAATCTCTCGAAACTTACTTGGAATCTTTTAAAAGACCCTAAAATCTTTAAAGTCCTTTGAAAGTTCTTGAAATCTGTTGAAATTCCTCAGAATCTTTCAAAATATCCTAAAATACATCAAATTCTTTTAAATCTTTCAAATTTTTTTAATCTTTGGAAATACCTTGAATTATTAAAAATCTTTAAAAATCTTTGAATGCTTCGAAATCCCTCAATTCTTGTGACTAAATTGCTTGAAAAATTATTAAAATAGGATAAAATCTTTTGGAATCCCATATCGTTACATGAAATCTAATGATATCCTTGAAATTAATTGAAAGTTTTGTAATCCCTTGAAACTTCCTCAGAATCTTTTAAAATACCCTAAAATCTTTGAAATCCTTTGAAATTTCTTGGGACTTTTAAAATATCCTAAAATATTGTAATTCTTTCAAATCATTGGAAATACCTTAAAATATATATGAGATACTGGGAAATTCATAGAATATTTAAAAATATATACTAAAACCTAATACAGGTCCTATAAAATCCTTCCAAATCTTCCGAAATTCTTGAAGATTCTTTAAAACTGCATACAATTTTTGTAAATCTTTTAAAATCATGAAATACTTTGAAAATCCCTTGAAATTTGTATAATCTTTTGAAAACCCTCAATTCTTTGAAATTATTGAAATCCTTGAAAATCTTATAGAATCCCGTGAAATCCATTGGAATTATTTAAAAATCTTTTAAAATATTTGGAAATCTCGATAAGTTTCTTAAATTCCTTGGAATCTTCACAAATATCCTCAATCTTTCAAATTTGTTTAAAACATTAGAAATACCTTCAAATATTAGCAAATCTCTTTAAGTAATAGATTTAATGCTTTCACAATGATTCATTATAATTTAAAATCGAACGAGATTTTTCGGGTTTCAATCGCGTGCAAAACTAAAAATCTTGCCGACGTTTCGTAGTTTTGCACACGATTAAAACCCGAAAAATCTCCTTTAAATTTATAATAATAATATAATATTATAAAATCCCTTGAAATCCTCTGAAATCCGTTCGGATCTTTAAAAACAAATTAGCTTAACCCAATAAACAACACAAATTTTTAATGATTTTGCGGGTAGTAATAATTTCAAAAATTTTGAAGGGACTTTGTTTTTATGGATATTTTTAACAGAATAATGGAAAAAAGAAATAAAAATGCTAATCTAATTATACCGATATGAAGTCTTTGTAACATTATTACAAACTTTTATTGTAAAATTACTAAACTTTGACCGTTATATACTATGATTTTCGATAAATTCATTTCCCATTTGTTAAAAATATTATGTAACAATATCGATTTTCCTCCCTCCACCCATGTAACAGGTCTTTGGCACCCCCCCCCCACCAAAAAAAGCTGTTATTTAATTTATCGACGACCCCTTACAGCTAACGATACATTTTCCTTCTATAATTTTAAAGTTAATATTTTATCATTCATATGTCCCAAATAGGGCAATTTTAATAATTATTTTTATAATTATTTCAATAATTATTTTAATAATAATTTTGATACTAATTTTAATAATAATTTTAATAATAATTCTAAGTTACCCCATTAGGAGCCGTGCATAAATTACGTAGTCATTCGGAAAGGGTGAGGGGGAGGTCCACGATTTTTCTATGCTGCCTTACACGGATTCGGGCGTAGTAAAAGCCATTTCTTACGTCAAATATTTTGAAGTCTAAAATAACAAAATAACATAAATAAATAAAATAAGAAGTAAATACAACAAAAGTTAAACCTGAAACAGATTTTATTGTAAACAGCTTGTTGTCAGCCCAACTTGTGATTACTGTAGTAAATAGTATCAAACCCCCCTCCTCCCCAATATTCTTACGTTATTTTTTGATGAACCCTGAATAAATTCACAGGAAAAATAATGCCGGCAAAAATTACGTAAGCTAGGGTTGCGGGCGGGGGTCAAAATGTATGGACCTTAACAAAAGGGGGTCGTGGTTCAAAATTTCAGAAAAAATTTTAGTTTATTTATGCGCGGCCCTTAATACTGGCAAAATCTCTGATGATAACTGTATTCTCAAGAGGTACCAATTAGCCTGTAGTGTGCCAGTACAGAACATAGATATCATTACCAATTTCCACCTGTTTCGTGAACTTTTAAAGTAAAAGTTAGGCATTCTGGTGCAGACGCTTCTCTTTGTCAATATAACTTGAAACGAGATGTTGCAAAATTGAGTTGACCATTCAGGAATGAAACTGGTGCAGTTTTGTTGTACGAGATCCGAATTAAGTGAAGTACGAGTAGCAATCAGACAGGAGAGAATTGCAATCGCTGTTACAGAGCATTCGGGCTTGTCCTGTAAGGTCTCTAAGCCAGAGCAATCGTGCATATATAGGATGATCGAAGATAAGCCTATCGAATGGACTCAAATAAACGAAAGAAGCGTGTTCCATTAAGTCTGAACTTTGATTCGTCGACTTCCTGCTGTTCGTAATTACCTCTTGAGATCGTGAGAGTACACTATTGTAAAATTGTTGGACGAGTGACATTCAACGATTGCAAGAGACTTTCGATCCAAAGGATAGAGGCCAATTCGTACCTCATAAATCATTTAATGGTTTGCTAATGATTCATTATTGATTACGTGGAATGATGTATAAATTGGTTGCAACCCTGGCTGCAGCCAATTTAGTCATTAGTTAAAAAATCACTAGAAAACTTGCTAATGAAAAGGCGCTACTGTCAGAGGGCACTTTCGGTCAATATTCACGAGATATACATATGATATAAAAAGGTTTTATTATTCAATAAAATCCTCTTTTAATCCTTCTGAAGGCGGGCAAGAGAAAACAATAACCTAGAAATAAGAGAAAATATTTAGCATATTCTTCCAGTTCAAAAATGAATATTTATCATTTGTGGATTGTTCGCGGAAAATATTTTTTATTGTGCACTGAATATTGTTGCATCCTTCATAGATGGTGGTACGAACTGTTATTGTCCGTTGTTATGAAGTTTTCTTACCTTTCCTGGGAGCTCTTATCATTTTCCGTTTCTAAGGTTATTATTGTTCGTTTACTGGATATCGTTATTCACGATGCTATTGGTTGTTACTGACTTAATGGATGCTTCTGTTTTTTATCAGTAGAGTAAAATACTTCTGTTGTTCTGGTTTTTGATCGACTGATGTGATTATTCAGTTTTTACTGAATGTTGATAAAGTTATTATTGTCCGCTGCTATAAGGGATTATTATTGTCTGTTGTTAGAAGTCATTGCCCATTGCTAGGAGTTGTAATTGACCGTTCCTAAGGATTGCTATTAACCTTTCCTATGGGTTATTTACGGTTGATAGTGTTGTGATTGTTGTCGGATTTGTTTTATCTTTGCTGGGAGTTTTTACTGATTATTATTAAGGTTATCATTTTTCGCTGCTAGTGGTTATTATGGACATTTCTATAAGGATTGTTACTCGAGGCTCACAGTTGCTAAGGCTTTTATTGTTCAGTGATGGGGGTTTTTATTGTTCATTGCCAGGGATTGTTATTTCCCTTGATAGGGTATATTTCAGTTACTGATAAGGTTGTTATTGAGTGTGCCTAGAAGTTTTTGTAATGTGCTTTGCTATGGTTTGTCACTGGCCATTTTTAAGGATAATTACTGATTTAATGTATGTTTTAAATTTAATTTTTACTGAATTTTGCTATAATGGGTCATTATTGTCTCTTGCTGAAAGTCATTGTCCGTTGCTAGAGGTGGTTAAGAACTATTCTAAGGATTGTACTAACAGTTGCTAAAGTTCTTATTACTATTGGCTTTATCTTAGGCTTAAAAAAACGCTATTGTCTTTTTCTAAGGTTTGGATATCCTTTACTAGAGGATTGCTATTACTAACCGAGAACATAAAATCATGTAAGTAAATTATATGTTTAGTGATTGGTAATAAGTTAAAAGGTCTTTAAGTTAAAATGAAGAAAGAGGCGTTATTTTCAGAACTGGTTAACACTTCGAATCTTGCCTGCATTGGCGAAAGCAATCAACCAGATGATTGTATGACTGATGTTATTGTCTGGAAAAATTGCGCAGGCACTTGCGTGCAAGCTGTTAAGTGCTACATAGACCAGACACAAACACTTAGGTCCTGGTAGAACGGAGGAAGCACGATGGCATACGATATGAATAATGTAAGCTTATGTAACTTCCAGTGTCACTAGCTGCGTTATAAATAGTCAGGTATTATCCAATGCCGACTCTCGGTGCAACATCACGTGGTAACTTTAAGTGCAGACAATACGCTCCCTTACGTGAGTGGCTTTGATCAATCTGCAATTAATTATTCGATTCTTTGTTTCTTTAGAAATCCACTGCGTGGGGATCAAATTATTCTGCAATCAGAATCTGTTCTTAAAAGGGAAACTGTAAAACTGATTTTTGATTTTGTTCAAATTATTTAAGATTAGAGAAAAGTGCGGTAGGAGTTTTTAGGATTTCGGGGTCTAGTTGTAGTTCATAAATAGCTCTTGTTGCAAGACCGTTAACAAGAAATTCAATTCACGGTTGTAAAATGCTTCTAGTGCTTCGTAAATATTTACGAGTCCTTTCGCTAAGAGTATAGTGGTATTCAAGTTTTTGCCAAGGTTTCGATGATTTATTATCGAATGAGCATGTCTTGTTCGATAAATTTAATTTTCCTTTCTGCGAATAGTAGTTTAGATTTTGCAGGATAGGTTGTTGACAACTAGAGTATTATCATTGAAGGACATCACTTAACAACTCAATTGACATGCTAATTGCTCTAATTCTTTTCATATACCCATATAAACACAAAGTTGAAAATCAAAACATGAAAAGGTGAGATTTCCGAAGGAAACAAGCCAAATTTTGGGCACGGAATGTCATAATCACTCCTTTCGAGCGTATAATTGGATATAAAAGAAGCACGTATGCTGGGCATCGGAAGCAATTCCAGGAAAAACCTCTCCAGGTACTATGGATGTATTCCAAAGAACGGTTACGTGCCGTGCGTGGCAGCTCCCGTTTTCTTTTCTTTTTTTTTCTTTCTCTCTTTCTTTCTTCTCTCAGAGTGAAACGGCTCGGTCGTTTGATAATTCACGTGTACCTACACTCGCTAAGGCTAAGGCGCACTGAGGGCCCGCGAGGAGTTCTTTTGTGGACGCCATCTTTGATTCGTTCTTAGAATCGGCAGAGCAGCCAGGAGGCAAGCGTCTCCCTCGGAGCGCGTGGGCAACAATCTGTATTTTTTATCTGGGCCCTTCTTATTCTTCTTCTTGCTTCTCCGCACCGACTCCTTCTCCTGTTTCTCATCCTCTTCTTGGTCATCCTTCCCCCTTCATATTCTGGCCCTGCAATGCACGATTCCGCGAATTTGCGAAACAAGCTCTGTTCTTTGCCCTCAGACTACCCATGCGGTTTTCCTCTTCTCCGCACCTACCGCCACGCTTCTTTAATACTTTTTCTCAACCCCTTTCCTCTTAAAAAGTCGATTCACGAAGTCGTTTCCTGACCTCTTTTGCGGGGAAGACTTGACTCCTTCGGGAACTGGTTTTGCCCCACCCTTTGAAGATCCCCGGTGCGAAAGGTTCTAATTGCCCTGGAGCGCGCTAATCCGTGCTGAATATCTTATTTCCTTTTTATTCTTTCTTTCTTTCTCTTCTTGTCTTTCTTTCGCTTTGGTAACGCGTTCACGTACTCCCTCCTGTATAACCCTTCGAGTTTCGACCATCTCTTTCACAGATTTCTTACCTTGGGGGTTCCTTTTTTTATTGGGGCACATGTTTACGACAGGAAACACGAGTCGAAGCGATAGCATTCTAGTGTAAGTTCAATAGGGCCATCCATAAATTACGTAAGGTGTTTTTTCGATATTTTCAACCCCACACGGAAAAAATTTATCCGTGAAGAAGTCACGAACTTGTAACTAGGTCTCGGATACGAGATAAAAAATAAAACATTATATCCTTATTTCTATGAGAAATATATGGATAAATTTCGAAGTTTCTTACGAACAGTTCGAATTTCCTACGAACAGTTCCTGAAAATTTCAGACTGAAATAAAAAGAGGAAAAATTTTATTTGTGCGATTTAATTTTATATTAATTTATAAATTCGCAACTCAGAAGATTCGAACCCTCAAAGACTGCTGGCTCACCAGTTTCTAAACATAAACCAGGAATGCGTAAACACGCGCAGCCATCAAGGCCAAACAAAATAGGTATTACATATAAAACTTCTAGCCACTCATCCGACGAGCTCGAGGCACACATGCGAGCGCACACACGCACCGCGCGTTTGGGAGAGTGTGTGTGTAGGCCACGTACAGGCGAATCTACTTTCTAGTTCCCAGATTCGTCGGGCAAGCTCGTGAGTGCTTGGAGAATCTTTTCCGAATCACTCGTAATATTTTTGTAATTACTCACATAAAAAAAAGTGATGAACCGTTTTAGAATTTTCACATCGAGTTCGTCAATCTTTCTCAAAGTTCGCAGGTTATTTACGAAAATACATAAATATCCAATGAATTTTTCTCATATCCGAGACCTAGCTACTAGTTCGTGACTTTTTTACGGATAAATTTTTTCCGCGCACCCCCTCCTTCTCCCATGTTAGATACCGTAGGATTTTCTGTGGTCCCTCCCCCCTCCCGAAAATCCTACTAAGATTTTATGAAATGAGCGAACGAACATTCATATACATTCTGTTAATCAAATGAACGTGAAACCTTAATTAAATTAATTTTAGAAAAGGAAATGTGTTAATATAGTATTCACTTTTACAAAAGTATGATTTTATCATTTCTTCGGGGCCTAAGATGTGGCGTAGTGTGCAGTGAAAAATTAACTTTATTTTGTAAGCAAAAATTTCCAGTTTTCTAACCTAATATTCATAAAAAAAAATAAATAAAAATGAACTTTCATCTTTATTTAAACCATTATTCTTTAGTTTTTATACTATCAAAATTCTTCATTATCCTATTTGATGCTCGGATAACAGGGGAAATGAGGAGATTTTTACTAGTAAAAATATTGCATTTCCAACAAAATAGATACATTTTTAATCAAATAATTGTATTTTCAATCCAAAAGAAGAATTTTCAACAAAATACATGAATTTTCAACCAAATGGTTGAATTTTCAGTTAAACAAATTATTTATCAATGAAAAAAAATGAATTTTCAACAAAATAGTAAAATTTTCAACCAAAAAGTAGCATTTTCAACTAAAATGATGAATCTTAAACCGAAAACAAAATTATTTTTCACAAAGTTAGATTAACTTTCTAAATTAATAGAACCCAATAGGAAAATCCAACTATTTTTAAGTGAAAGTTAATTCTTTTTAATTGTTAAGTCTACTTTTATATTTTTAGTTCAAAATTCATCTATTTTTGTTAATTCATTTTATTTATTGAAGGTTTATCTATTTCGTTGAAAATTAGTTTTTTTCGCTGAAATTTGAATTTTTTAACTGAAAATTATTCCATTACTGGTTCAAAACTAATAGTTTTTAGGTGAAAATTGAACAATTTCGTGAAAAATTTATTTATTTTGTTGCTAATGCGTCTTTTCTTGCGTAAAAATTCAACTTATTTGTTGAAATTTGAACTACTTGGTTAAAAATTAATTTGGTTAGTTGTAGATCCATCTCTTTTGTAAGAAATTTAACTACTTTGTTAAAAATTAATTATTTAAGTTAAAAATCAATTTTTCCAACTGAGAATTTAACTATTCTATTTTTTGTTGAAATTTGATCATATTTTCGGGTTCGAAAATTCCATTATTTTCGTTTAAAATTCAACTTTGGTTAAAAATGTACTTTTTGGTGGAAAATTTCATATTTTCGGGTTGAAATTTCAACTGTTTTCTAGATAATTCGCCTTTTTGGTTTGAAAATTCAACAATTTGGTTGACATTTTTTTTCTCTCTTGACTGGAAAATCTGTTCTGGTTGAAAATACAACTATTTTGTTCAAAATTCGTATTTTTACATTCTCATTCTAATGAGAAGGTATTGGTTTTATGTAAAATTTGACATAGTCGGTTTTCATCAAATGTCCACGTTTTGAGACCTCCTGAGTCAGAAAAAACGATTTTTACGAAGGTGTCTGTCTGTCTGTAGTCTGTCTGTCTGTCTGTCTGTCTGTCTGTCTGTCTGTCTGTCTGTCTGTCTGTCTGTCTGTCTGTCTGTCTGTCTGT
>CAKNYM010044147.1:0-10536 GCA_932195095.1 Andricus curvator
TAGTGCAAGCGCGCCAAACCTTCGTGTGAAACAGAAAAAAAGAGAAAGCACCCGAATTATTGGGGTGTGAACCCGAACTACACGGGAATTCTTCGCTCAGTGTATGCATTTGTTTACATAATTGTGCGTGCTCGACCAGCGCTGGAGGTCGGAGCGCGGTCACAAAAAAATCAACAACTTTTGAACTACTGCAAAATACTAATTTTTTGTTCACCAAAATTTTCGGAAGAGATTTTAGAATCTATTGGAACCTGTAAGAATTCTTTCACAGGCAAAGTTTAATTAATTTTCAATTGTTTAAAACAAACGATTATTTAAACAATAAAATTTTTTTTACTACCGAACAATTTTTTAGCGTAAAGTATACTTTGTAATAAAAATTTTCATAACCCTATTATTGAATTTCGATGAACCGTTCGCGAGTAAACAATTTTTGAAAAAAAAAATGATCAAGAACTTTGATTGTTAATAACTTTTGAAAAAATAAATTTTTTGCAAAAATATTTTAGGGGAGTTATTTTGATATAAAAATGAATCGAAAACTGTATAAATTGATTGAAAATAGAACTATCGATTTAAAAGTGGCACACTTGAGATTTTTTGACACATTATTAGATTTAAAAGAAAATCTCAATTCTGATCATCTTGTAAGAAGCTGTGGATCGAGGGTATATGAATGAGACTTGTTCCTTTTTTCTTTACATAAGGCTCATATCATGAAAATACAAGTAGAAAAACAAAAGAGCATTAAGAGCCTCTACATACTAATCTGACGTAGGCAGACGTGCTCAGGATACAGGAAGCCCTCTGTTTAGACACGTCTTAGTCACCATAATCCAAGTCGGCTTAAAAAAGTCTTCCGTTTCAGACAAAGTCTACAGTATCTCTTGACAAATTCAGGAAGCTTTTAAAATCAAGAGGCTACAGATACATCTTGAGATAATCATCCAGATTGGTATCCTCCCAAGTCAAGATGATTTCTAAGAAATGATACAACATTTCTATTCAGGAGCTAGATTTAAAATTCAAATAGAGGCTGGAAGGGTCTTTTTGGAAAAACAATACAGATGCCTGATAAGAGAGAAAGGGGAGTACTAATTTGAAACAGCTTTCAGGGTTGCCGTTTTAATCAAAGAAAAAAATTTCCGGTCATTTCCCGGTTTGCTAACATTTTCACGGTTAATAAAATAAAAAAATTCGAACTCTAAAGCTAAACATTTTTCCATTTTAAGTAATAAGAACTCAGCTGCAAATTAAAGCACCCAAAGTGGAACTTTTGAATTTTTAACTTTTAAAATTAAAGTTTAGACATTTTTTAATTCAAATATTTTTTATTCAAATTTTTAATAATTTACACGTATAAAATGGAAGCTACTAACACTTTTTAACTCAACAATTTTAAATTAAATGCAGTTAAACTACCAAATTAAAATTTGAAACTTTTATAAATTGTGGAGTTCAAAGATGCAGATTCATTTCTGAAAATGTAAATCCACGTTATCATTTTCAAAGCTCTAAATTAAAGAATCAATCAATGAATTAAAATTTTTCTTTAAAATTATATAATTTTAAGCAATTTTAAGCTAGAAATAATAAAAATTTAACAATTATATTTTTTATAAGCTGAACATTTCTTAAATTAAAAGTTAAATTATTTTAATTTTAAATAGTTTAAAAATCTTATGCTTCAAAATTTTATTTCAAAATCTTGAAAAATCTACATCTTGTTATACATTTTTTCACATTTTAAATTATTTTTGAAATTTTTTCAGAACTTCTAAACATCTTTTGAAATGATTCGAATTTTTCCTAAAAATTTTTTAAAATCCTGGCAAATAAAAAAAAATCCTTAGTATCTTCCGCATTCATTTTTGACAATTTTGTAAATCTCTCTCAATGTTTTTAAATATTCTCTTGAAATTAATTTTTCAAAATAAAAAATCATTTTCAATTTTCCTAGGAATCTTAGGAAAATGTTTTTTATTCTTTTAAAGCCTTTCACAATTCTTAAAACGCTCCTAAATTTTTTGTTCGAAATATGCAAAAATCTATATTTTGTATTAGTAGATACTTCGTTTAAATTATTTGAAATTTCTTAACTAATTTTGAATTTTTTCAAAGCTTCTAAAAATCTCTTCAACTTACTCGAATTTTTCTAAGAAATTTATTTATCTATTATATTATATTATCTATTATATTATATTGTATTAAATATTATATTTATCTATTTATTTTTTTATACCATTAAGCTATTTCCCTTTCGGCGAGCCTCTAGGGGTAAGCGTGACACTACCCGATTCGGGTAGTGTTTCTAGGTGGATAGTTTCTTGTAGTAAATAACTACAAGTGTGGGCTCACCACACCCACGGCCGCCAACAGCAACGCAGTAGTATCAGAAGGTCACCCATCCAAGTACTAACCGCGCCCAAGACTGCTTAACTTCAGTGATCTAACGGGAACTGGTGTTTCCAGCGTGGTATGGCCGTTGCCATAATGATTATATATTAATTAAATTAGTCTCATTAGTGTCCAATTGTTATGTATACATCAAAATTCAACAATTTGACTTACAAATTAATTTTTTTTTATAAATAGAACAATTAAAAATGTAACGTTCAAAGTTTTGTTTTGTTGTTGTTAGTTTTGAATATTTGATTCATAATTACTGATTTTAAATGAACAGTCGAATATTTCTAAATATTAATTAATTGTTCTTTTTCTTAATTAAAATTTTTCAATTCAAATGGTTTAAAAATGGGACATTTTAGACTGAAGCAATATTTGAAATTTGATAAAATCCTTTAATTATGAATATATTATTTTGAAGTTATTTTAAAATTGAAAATAGTTTATAAAGTTTCAATCGGGCATTTACATTTGTTTAACTAATAAGACTTTTCAATTGAAACAGTTTAATTTTTAACGTTAAAATCTGAAAATTCTAACATTTTGAACTGATTCCGAATCGTCTTGTAAAATCAATTATTATTAACTTTTTAATCCTGAAAGTACAGTTTAATTTTTAAAAATCATTAATTAATTTGTATTCACAGTTGATAAACTAAAAATATTTTTTATCCAAAATCTTCTATTTCAAACGCTTCTAATTTTGAATTGTTTAAGTCTTTAAAACTACATTTTAAAATTCTTTTAATTAAAATGTGCGCTTAAAAATTAAAATCTGAAACGGAAAATTTTTCAAGTGATTTTCGAATTACGCATTCTACACTGAATGATATCATAATTGAAGATAACAATTTAACTAATTATTTAAAAAACGGTTGAAATCAAAGTTGGACAGATTTTTTTTTTCTAAAAATGTGTAAAATTCCCGGTCAAAAAATAAATTCACTGTCATTTCCCGGTTTTCCCCGGTCTCATAAAATTTCCGGTTATTTCCCGGTTTTCCCGGTCCAGAAATGACAGTGAATTTATTTTTCGACTTTCTGAAATTAAAAATACACAAGGACAAAAATTGAGAAATCCATGGAATCGAAATTGGAAAAAGCAATTTTCAAAAATGCTGAAGCGGCTATTCTTTTTTTTATATTTTCATTTTGTGCTGAAGTTTCATTAGTAAGTTGACACAATTAATGCAAATTTAGATTTTGTAAATTCAATAAACACCAATTCAGCATTTTTGAAAGTTGCGGTTGCCAATTTTGATTACTGGATCTTGTCAATATTTCTTCGAGTGTATTTCTATGCTTAAAATTTTCACACTTGCTCGAAAAATGTTTAAATAAGTAAAAAAAAAAATTAGATTAGATACGAAATTCCGAATTTTGAAAATTTGCTTTAATTCCAATTTCGATTCCTGGCTCTTTTTTTAGTGTATTTAATTTTTTCTAGTGTATTTCTATGCGAATAACTCATATATGTTCGGAATTTTTTGAAACCACAAGTTAGAAAGATAATTTCATTAAATAAAAAAATTAATATTATTAAAAATTCGCTGTATTTCCAATTTTGATACCTGGGTCTTTTTTTGTCACTGGAAAGTTTTCAAGTATCTGAAAAAATTCTTCTCCTATTTACACAGGTGTTAACAAATTTTTCCGAAAACGTGGGTGAATTAAATAAGAATTCTCTTTGAGAAAATGATTGATTAAAATCCGCAAAAAATTAGGAAGATTTTTTTGACCTCTAGGATAATAAAAAAAATCGAAAATTAGAAGAATTAAAAAAAACTGCAAAGAAGTAATTTTGTAAAGATTTTTTTTGAGCGTGGGTAACCCAGATACGTATTTATCGATTTCAAATTAATTATACTTTTTTTGGATTCCAATAGGCTAATTTTTCGCGTTTTAAGGATTTAGAACTTCAGAATTTTTTTATTTCCGATCCATCCTATTAAACAATTTAAAAGATTGAATTTGAACATTTTTCATAACAAACGTTATAAATTGATCAAATGAAATTATAAATTATTTAACTGTAGTTCGAGCACTAAAAATTTAACAATAATTCATTTTACAAGACATTTCTGCATCTGATCAAAATTAAACAATTTACAGATTTTAAAGTTAAAAATTAAAATGTTTCAATTCGAAAGTCCTGACATTCGTACCGAAATAATGCGGCTATTCATGCCGAAATTTCGGTACACGTAGCCACGGCCATTTAAAATCGTTCAATTTTTAATATTTCTACCTCAAAATTGCTTTAAATTGATATAATTGTAAATATTTAGAAATATTAAATTTTGAATTTTAACAGCATTTAATTAAAAAATTTTCAATTAAAAAATGTTGAAAGCTTCCATTTTCTACGTGTAAATTAAACAGCGTTTGATAACAAATTTATGAATCAAAATTTTGTTTAAGATTTATAATTTTCAAACTTTAAAATTTAAAAGAGTTCCACTTTAAATGATTCAATATACACTCCAGTTTTGATTACTTCAAACGAAAAAATTTTCGCGAAACGGGATTTTTTCTTCCACTGTAACTGCTTAATTTAAATATAAATATATTCAATTATAAAATATTTTTTTAGTTAATGTATAGAATTCCTGAAAATAAAACAAGAATCCAACGATCAAATTTGGACAACAACCACTAAATGCTCCTATTGCAATTCCCAAGAACAAAAAAAAATTGTTTCTTTGGACAAAAAAAAAGAAAGAAACAAATTTTTTTGTTCTTAGGAATTGCAATAGATTTTGAGGTGGTTGTCCAAATTTGATCGTGGGATACTTGTTTTATTTTCAGGAATTCTATACATTAACTTTAGTATTGGACGTTAAATAGGATTTTGAATTTGATTTTAATCTAATTTAAAATTCTCAAATTTCAATATTTTTTTAGTTTATCCAGACTTTGAACTTGCTCGGAATTTTGCGAATTTCATTCCGCGAAACTCAAGTGTCCAGAACAATCTGACAGAAAGAAAGTTGAATGATTTTATTTCTCAATCAAAGAAATATTAGAAGTGAATACGTTTTGTAATTCATAAAGTGCTGCAAGTGAGAATTGACCGACCAGGATCGAATTTCCCCTTCTAGAAATAATATTGAACCAGTTGTGAGACGAATAATGCGTCATACTCTCCACCTGTTTCTGAGGCAATATGCAAGAGGGTTCTTCGATAATTACGAAGTTTTTATTTAACCACATTCGACATAACACGCATGAGGGTGAAATAAAATTGTATGTTTGATATCCCACCATAAAAAATAAGTTTTGAAAAGCAAGCTCCCTAGTTTCTTATTTTTCATCATTGATTCAGTGTCTTTTATAATATTGAAAATTCAACAATTGAATTTTCAATTTTCTCAGGGATAGTCTTTCCCCTTTTTTAAAAAATTCTCCTTTTTCCCCTACTCTAGAAAACCTTCCCCATTCTCTTCTTTTCTCTTTAAGTATGCTAAATTTTTTGAGAATACAATATTTGAATTACGCGCGAAATTTTAAACCGGAAATCAGTCTCGAATTTTAATTTTAAAGTTGTAACTTGCATTTGCTTTAAATTTATTAAAAAAATCTTAGCTATATATTACATAATTATTTACTTAGCAAACGTATAAATATGTAATTTATAGTTATAAGCCTATTTAGGAAATTTCAAGCAAATGCAAATCAAAATTTCACATTTCAAACTCGGGACTCTTGCATTGTAAATTATAATTGTATTTTTAAATCTCACCAATCAAAAATTTACAAATGTTTAAATAAAATTTTAAAGCTAAAGTAATTTTTGGCGTGAAAAAGTATCACGATTTAATTATTAATTATGGTAATTTTTAAAAGAGAAAATATTCTTGATTATGAGAACGATTTTAAACATATAAAAGTTATTTATTTAAGAAATTTTATTTCTTGTCGGCCTTTTTTATATTCCCGTAAATGGATTTCCTTCGGCATAGCATGGTAATCAGAATTTTATTTTATTTTTATTTTTATGAATTTCCTACTCAGAATCGATTGGATAACTATTAATTTGCTAAATATTATTTGCAAAAATTGAATTTTCAACTGTTAAAAAGTGATTGATCAATTTTCTTCAACTTTCAACAGTTGAATTTTTAACAGTTGAAAATTTAATATTTAATTTTCAATATTTGAAAATTCATTTGTTGAAGAAAATTGAAAATTCAATTTTCAACAATTGAATTTTCCATAGATGAAAATTCAACCTTTGAAAATTCATTTGTTGAAAATCGAATATTCAACTATTGAAAATTGGAGAAAATTGAATATTCAACGGTTGAAGATTGGAAAAAATTTAATTTTTAACTATTAAAAATTGCAGAAAATTGATAATTGAATTACCTACAGTAGAAAATTCAGCTGTTGAAATCTAGTTTCAACATAGCTGAAAATTCAATTTTCAATTTTCTTCAATTTTTATTAACTGATTTTTCATCTGTTCAAAATTTATTTATCAATTTTCTTCAATTTTCAACTTTTTCAATCTTCAACTGTTGAAAATTGAAGAGAATTGATCATTGAGTTTTCAACAGTTGAACATCAAATTATCAATTAAACATTTGAATTTTCTTCAATTTTCAACAATTGAATTTTCAACTGTTGAAAATTTAATTCTCAATTCAACACTTGAATTTTTAATTTTGTTCAATTCTTAAAAATTGAGATTTAACAGTTGAAAATGAGTAAAATTTAATTATCTATTTTCTTCAATTTTCAACAGCTAAAAATTCAGTTTTTGATTTTCTCCTATTTTCTTAAATTTTTTTTAATTTTCAACAATTGAATTTTTGATTTTCTTCAATTTTAAACTGTTGAAAATTGAAGAAGATTGATACCTAAATTTTCAACAGTTGAAAATTGAAGAAAATTAAAAATGGAATTTTCAATTTTCTTCAAGTTTCAAGAATTGAATTTTTAATTGTTGAAAATGTAATGATTAATTTTCTTCAATTTTCAACAACTAAATTAAGGAAGAAATTTTATTTAATGAAGTACTTAATATTCGCAGAAAAAATTGGGTTAAAATGTAAAGTATTTAAATTACATTTTTAAAACGAACATTTCTCGTCTTTTTAAGATCGTTAAAGAATAGAAAATTTTTCGAATTTTACGAATTCTTTCATTTATTCCTTATGGCCATGACAGAATATTGTTGTAAAAAATAATGAGGCCTTACAAATAGCAATTTTTTCAATCATTAACATGCCTGGTAAGGCAATATTTCATAATCTAATTATCCATCAAGAAGCATATTTATGGAGAAGCGAATACAGGAAAAAATATCTTCTTTCCTAAGAGAAAAGATATTTAGTTTCATAATTTTTTTTTTAATTTCATAAAATATTTGAATGAATACTGATTAAAAAGGGATTTCATTTATTATTAAAAACTATTTTCGTCGAAAATTCAAATATTTGGCTGGAATTTAACTTTTTTGTTGAAAATTCAACTGGTTTGTTGAAATTTTCTTTGACTTGAAAATTCAATAATTTGGTTCAAAATTTCTTTTTTTTTTTTTCTTACAAAATATTTTTTGGTTGAAAATTTAACTATTTTGTTGAAAATGCAACTTTTTTGGTAGGAAATTCAACTATTTGGTAGAACAAACTTTTTTGTTGAAATTTCATATTTTCGGGTTGAAACTTAAACAATATGGTTGAACTTTTTTTCTTTCTTGACCGAAATATCTTTTTTGTTTGAAAATTTAACTATTTTTTTTAATTCGTCTTTTTGGTTTAAAATTCATATTTTTTAGCAGAAATTCCATATTTTTTGGGAGAAATTGCAATTGTTTCCTGGAAAATTCAACTATTTGGTAGAAAATTAACTTTTTTGTTGAAATTTCATATTTTTGGGTTGAAACTTAAACAATATGGTTGAACTTTTTTTCTTTCTTGACTGAAATATCTTTTTTGTTTGAAAATTTAACTATTTTCTTTTAATTCGTCTTTTTGGTTTAAAATTCTTTTTTTTTTTAGTAGAAATTCCATATTTTTTGGGAAAAATTGCAATTTTTCGCTCGAAAATTCAACTGTTTTGGGAGAAAATTCATCTTTTTGATAAAAATTCGTTTTTATTGGATTAATTTCAACTATACTCTGTTAAAATTTTTTTTTTTATTTATTCATCATTTTAGTTGGAAGTTCAACTATCGGTTGAACTGCTTTATTAAAAATGAATTTTTCTTGGTTGAAAATTCAAATATTTTGGTGGAAAATGTACCCATTTTATTGAAAATGCAACTGTTTTGTATAAAATTCGTCTTTTCGACTTGAAAATTCAACAATTTGGTTAAAAACTCTACTATTTTGTTGAAAAGTCTTCTTTTTCTAATGAATTCAACTCCTTTTTTTAAATTTAAATCTACTTTGGGTGAAATATCAACTAGAACATTTTTCATTGAGAATTAATCTTTTTTGGTTGAATATTCAACTGCTTGGTTAAAAGTTGAACTACTGTGTTAAACATTCACTGGCAGAAAATTGATAATTGAATTATCTACAGTAGAAAATTCAACTGTTGAAATCTAGTTTCAACAGAGCTGAAAATTCAGTTTTCGATTTTCTCCTATTTTCAATTTTCTTCAATTTTTATCAACTAATTTTTCATGTGTTCAAAATTTATTTATCAATTTTCTTCAATTTTCAAAAGTTGAAAATTCAATTTTGAAGTGTTTTCAGTTTTCAACTTTTTCAGTTTTCAACTGCTGAAAATTGATTGAAATTTTTTTGGTTATTGATTCATCCACTTTGTTGAAAATGCAATATTTTTACTTGAAATATTAAGAATTTGAAGTATTTCAATTTCAATTTTAATTTAATATTAGTGCCTAAATTAATCTTATTTAAAAGAATTAATTTCTGCATCATGTTAACATATTATAATATAAAAAAGAATACAAAATATTTGAAATCGGAACCCTGTAAAAAAGGGGGAAATTTGGGTCAAAATTCACGATGTCAGGTGTTTTCAGGGATTTTTCAAATTTAAGGGAAAGAAAAGGGGATTAGGTAAAAAACAGGGGACGGACTGTGATCCCTGAGTTTATTTTGATAATCTTTTTTTCAATTGAAATCTTTTATCACCGTGTGAAAAAAAAAACTTTAAAAATAATTCGCTCATAATCTGTCTCGGGTTGACTGATGCAAGAGATGCTAGAATATAAAGTGACGAGTCAACTGAAATTTAAACCTGAATCTGGAAATCTCGTTGCATTTTACATACACGTCATGAAAACAATGGGGAGTGCGTGTTTTAATAAGGTCAGGGCTTCAAGAGTGGATTAAATTACATCATTTTTCAAGCCTAGTAGCTCATTGTTGCGATTTCTGTAAACGTTTTGTCGGTGGCTACTGGCTTTTACACAGAATTCTTTCTCTCTATAAAGATACTATTGATACTACAGTAAATTATTTTGTTTGTTTATTAATAAAATATTCTCGGTTGAAAAAGCCGTAAAATGGTTTGGTAAACACGAAATATCTAGGTGCGCCTTTTTTAAAACAATTTTTTAAACAGTTGAATCATTTGTTAAAAATTTCGAACTTTGCAAAGCATAATAAACAAACGAAGTGTCCAATCAAATAACCGAAAACACCTTTTGATTCGTTTTGGAAATGCAGGGTGGCGACTTGACCGGGAAACCGGGAAATGAACTGGAATTTTATTGACCGCGAAAAAACCGGGAAATGACCGGGAATTTAATTTAAAAACCGGGAATTTACCGGGTTGAAAATTAATTTCTTCAAACGAAAAAGTTAACTGTTCCATTCTGAGTTGAAAATTAAAATTTTCAAGTTCGGAGTTCCACAATTTGGATAAAAATTTGTCTTTTTTAATTGAAAATGTAACTATTCCGATGAAAATTCTTGTTTAAAAATTCTTCTTTTCGGTTAAAAATTCAAGTATCCCAGTCAAATATTTATCATTTTAGTTGAAAATTCATCTTTTAGGTTGGAAATAAAATTATTTGGTTGAAAGTTAAACTCTTTTGTTAAAAATTAATTTTTTTTTAGTTGAAGATCCATCGTTTTAATTAAAAATTCATTTTTGTGGTGGAAAAATGAGCTGTTTGATTGAAAATTTGTTTTTTCTTGGGATGTTT
>CAKNYM010044147.1:10546-22049 GCA_932195095.1 Andricus curvator
TCATCAGTTTGGTTGAAAATTAATTTCTTCAAACGAAAAAGTTAACTATTCCATTCTGAGTTGAAAATTAAAATTTTCAAGTTCGGAGTTCCACAATTTGGATAAAAATTTGTCTTTTTTAATTGAAAATGTAACTATTCCGATGAAAATTCTTGTTTAAAAATTCTTCTTTTCGGTTAAAAATTCAAGTACCCCAGTCAAATATTTATCATTTTAGTTGAAAATTCATCTTTTAGGTTGGAAATAAAATTATTTGGTTGAAAGTTAAACTCTTTTGTTAAAAATTAATTTTTTTTTAGTTGAAGATCCATCGTTTTAATTAAAAATTCATTTCTTTGGTTGAAAAATGAGCTGTTTGATTGAAAATTTGTTTTTTCTTTGGATGTTTTTTGGTTGAAAATTATTTTTTTTTAACTGAAAATGTAACTATTATTCCAATTGAATATTTCATAATTTTAGTTCAAAATTCATGTCTTCGGTTGAACATTCATTTTTGACTAAAAATTTAATTATTCAATTTTTGGTTGAAAAATTATCTTTGTTAGTTGAAAATTCGTCTTTTTTGGTAGCAATTAATCTTCTTGTTTGAAAATTAATCTTTTTGGTCAAAAATTCATTTATTCTAGTTAAAGATTCATCATTTCAGTTAAAAATTCATCTTTCTGGTTTGAAATTCAACTATTGCAGTTAACTATTTACAATTTTATTTGAAAATTCATCACTTTGTTTGAAAATGTAACTATTATTTTGAAAGTTAGTTTTTGTTGTTGTTAAAAGTTAGTTTTTTTTGTTGAAAGTAATTTTTTTAACTGAATATTTAACTTATTCCAATTGAAAATTCCATAGTTGTTGTTGAAAATTCATCTGTTTGGTTAAACATTAATTTTTTTAACTTGAAATTTAATTATTAAAGTTTTGGTTCACAATTTATCTTTCTTCAGTAAAAATTAATTTTTTTGTTTGAAAATTGAACTATTTCAGTTAAAGATTCATTGTTTCAGTTGAAAACTGTTATGTTTGGTTTACAAATAATTTTTTAAACTAAAAGTGTTACTATTCCATTTTCGATTAAAAATTATTATTTTTTCAGTTCAAAATTTAACTATTTGGTTGAAAATTCGTCTTCTTTTATTAAAACTTCAGATCTTTATTTAAAAATTAATGTATTTGGTTAAAAAATTGTATTCTTGGGTAGAAAATTAATCTTTTTATTTAAAATGTAATCTTCTTTAAAAATTCGTCTTTTTGGTTGAAAATTCCAGTGTTCCAGTTAAATATTTATCATTTTAGTTGAAAATTTATCTTTTTGGTTTAAAATTTAACTATTCCAGATAAAGATTCATAATTTTATTTGAAAATTCATCACTTTGGTTGAAAATGGAACTATTTTGTTGAAAATCCGTTTTTTTTTGGTTGAAAATTAATTTTTCCTACTGAAAGTTTAACTATTCCACTTTTTGTAAAAAATTGATATTTTTTAGTGGAAAATTTAAGTCTTTTTTTCAAAATTCATTTATTTTGCGACGTTTTGCTCTGTTGTGTTAGAAGATGTTTAGAACGAACGTCATGAATTAAAATAAATGGTTGCGTTTTGCGGCAAATATGAATATGTTACTTTTAGTTGACCGGGAAAATTTAAAAACTTGACCGGGAAAAACCGGGAAATGACCGGGAATTTGAAATCGTCCGCCGAATCGCCACCCTGAAATATCTAACTGGGTTTTTAAAAAAATGTTAACAATTTTTTACGTCGTTCGACAAATATGGATTTGAAACTTTTGTAATTAATTATAAACAAACTAAACATCCTATCAAAAAACTAAAAACACTTTTGGATTCGATATCTCTAAAACGAATTCAAATGTGTTTTCGGTTTTTTGATTGGATGCTTAATTTGTTTATCATGCTTTGCAAAGTTTGAAATTATTAACAAATTATTTAATTGTTTAACAAATGGTTTAAAAAAGGCGCACGTATATATTTCGGAGGCAAGACCAAAGGTGTTTTTCTTTTTAATCTATTTTTTAAATCTGGTTAAATTTGATTTTTGGAAACACTACCCCCGAAATTTCTTTTTTTTGGTGTAAAAATACTTCCCTAAATTTTATTTTATTTTTAAAATACTGCCTAGAGGTTGCGCTATACGTTTTAGGTCTAAAAATGAATTTTCTTATTTGTCGATTTAAAAAAAAACAATTATAGGCTAAAGAATTCTTTGACCCCTAAAAAGTATTTATTGATTATTAAGGAATCCGTCAAATTTATGAAAAAAAGGGCCCATTAATTGTAACGAAATTAAAAATTTGTTTAATAAAATTTAGGGATTATTCCTCAATAAATTACAAATACTTCTTAGGGGTGAAAGAATTATTTACCTTAAATTTGTATTTAAAAAAATCGAAAACCAAGAAAATTCATTTGCAGATTAAAAAAAAAAGAAAATTTATGGCAGTATTTTTTCACTAAAAGGAATAAATCTAGGACATTAGGAGGTACCCTAATACATCTCTTTTAAATTTGCGTGAAATCTTTTCAGATCTTTCAAATACCCTAAAAGCTTTGAAATCCGTTGAAATCCTTTAAAAGTCCTTGAAATCTGTTAAGATCCTCTAAAAATTCCTATAAAACTGTCTTTTTAAGAAAGTCTTTTTAAATCCCTTGAAATCATTAAAACCCTTGAAATTTATAGAAATACCCTGAAATCTTATAACTTATTTTAACCTCTTGAAATGTATAGAAACTCCTTAAAATATTATGCAATCTTTTAATTTTTTTTGAAATCCTATACAAAATTTTTAATCGCTTGAATTTTTTACGATCGCCGGCTTCATTTACAAGAAAGAAGTGAAATTCAGAATAAATTCAAATTAGATTCAAAACAATTTTAATGAATTGGAAAGAATTCCATTAATTTTAGTAACATTGAAGTGAATTTAGAAGAATTTAGGGGAATTCAAGAGACTCTGATAAAATTCATAAGAATTTGAGTGAATGAACAAAATTTTAAAAATCCAAAAATTTCTATTGAATTAAAGAAAATTGGACTGAACAGAATTCAGGATGAATTAAACAGAATTTAAGTGAATTGAAAAAAGAATTTAAAAAATATAAAAAAATGGCAAATTAAAAAAAATGAGGATAATTCGTTAAAATTCAAGTGAATTTAAAAAAAATAAAAAATGTATTTAAAAAACTGAATTCGGTAAATTTGAAATGAGTTTAATAATGTCAATGGAATTTAACTTTAACTTGAGTAGAATTCAGTGAATTTAAGAGAATTTAAGTGAATTCAAATAAATTGGAGTGAATCCATAAGAATTCAACGGAATTGAGAATTCGATGAAAACCATTCGTATTCAAAATAAACTAAAAAGAATTCAGGGTGAATTAAAAATAATTCAATAGAATAAAATTTCTTTAATCCAAAAAAACATTTCACTGAATTCAGATAAATGAGAGTGAATAGAAATCTGATAAAATTCACAAAAATTCCCTATGAATTAAAAAGTATTCAGGGTGGATTCAAGTGAATAGAACAAAATATTTAAAATCGAAAAAATCCACTGAATTCAGATGAATGGGAGTGAATAGAAATCTGATAAAATTCACAAAAATTCAAGGTGAATTTAAAAATCTTCAAGGTGAATTAAAAAAATTGAAAATTCAAAAACGATTTATTGAATTTAGAGTGAATTCAAAAGAACTGAAGAAAATTTAGAAATTGGTATCGGAATATTTTAAATTACACTATATTCTTTAAAAACGTTTGAAAATTTTTAATTCCTTAAATCTTGTGAAATCCGTACAAATCTTTTGAAATCCGGCACATCTTGAAATGTTTAATAGCTTTTAAAATTCCTTTAAAAATGTTTAAATCTTTGAAATCCTCTGAGACCTCATAAAATCCCATGAAATCCCTAGAAGTCCCTCAAAATTTCAGTCCATTTCATTTAGTCCCTAAAATTTTCTAGAAGTTCTTTAAAATTCCCTAAAATCCTTTAAAATCCTTGAAATTCCTTCATACCCTTTTAAAATCGCTTGAAATTTTTAAATCTCTTGGAATCTTGTAAAATCCCTAAAATATTAAAAATCCTTTTAAATCTTGTGAAAGGTTTTTAAATCCCTTGAAATGCCTAAAAATTTAAGGTGAGTTTTAATGACTTCAAGATGAATTAAACAAAAACTTTTTGAAAATTCATTGGCCTGAGTAAAATTGAGTGCATCTAGAAGAATTCTAAATGATTTAAAAGAATTCAGGATAAATTGATGAGAATTCAGGGCGAACTCCAAATGAATTGCAAAAAATATTGGAAAATCTCTTAAAATCTTTGAAACCCTACGAAATCCCTCACTTCTGGTGAATAAATTCTTTGAAATCCATTAAAATATTTAAAACCCTTAAACTTCCATAAAATTCTTAAAACCCTTGCAAATCTCTTGAAATTATTTAAATCTCTTGAAAATGACTTGGAATTTTTTAACATACTTTAAAATATTTCAAAGTCTTTGAAATCCCTTCAAACTATTTGCAATAATTAAAAAATTTCTGGGAATCGTTAACATTTCCCAAAATATTTCCAATCCTTTGAATCTTTTGAAATCCCGTAAAACTTTTTGAAGCTCTTGAAAATGCATGGGAATCTTTTAAAATACCATAAAATATTTCAAATCCTTTGAAATCCTATTGAATTACTGAAACCAATTAACAATTTCTTTATAATCTTTTTAAATACCTTAAAATATTTCAAATCCTTTGGTCATTTTATCAATCAATCTGCAGAACCAGTTATATAAAAACTTTTTAAAAAATCAATTGAATTATGTAAAATTGAGTAAATTTATAAAAATTCAAAAGAATTTCAAAGAATTCAGGATAAATTAATAAGAATGCAGGGTAAAACACAAAAAATAATTTCAAATCTCTTAAAATCTTTAAAACCCTACGAAATAACTCACTTTTCTTGAATAAATTCTTTAAAATCCACTAAAATGTTATTAAATCTCTTAAAATTATTGAAATCAATTGAAAATTCCTTGGAATCTTTTAAGATTTCCTAAAATCCTCGGAAATCCTCGGAAATCTCCTGTAAAATCGTTTCATATCTTCCGAAATTCTAGAAAATTCTTTATCCTAAAATATTTCAAACGCTTCGAAATTCCTTCAAATTAATTAAATAATTAATTAATAATTCCTTGCATTATTTTAAAATTCCCTAAAATATTTCAAATTCTTTGAAATCCTACTAAACTACTAAAAAGAATTAAAAATTATTAGAATTCGTTTAAAATAACCCAAAATAACCTAAAATATTTTAAATCCTTTAAAATCGTTTGCAATCCCTTGAAATTCTTTAAAGATCTTGAAAATGCCAATTAATAAAAAATTCCTCGGAATCTTTTAAAATTCCCTAAAATATTTCAAATTAAAAGCTCTTGAAAATGCCTTAGAAGTTTTAAAAATACCCTAAAATCTTAAAAATCCCTTCAAATTATTTAAATCTATTACAAATTTCTCGGAATTTAAAAAAATAATCTGAAATATATCAAAAGAATTCAAGACAATTCAGAAATAGGTATAGATCTGAATTAAATAGTGATTAACCCATGAGTTAATTTATTGATAGAAAAGTGACTAATGTGATCTTTTAATTTAAAAAAGTTCCCTGATTTTTGCCATTTTTTTCAAAATGCTCTTGGAAGCTTTGATCTTATTATACATTTTTTTGAAATTTGATTAAGGAGCTGCAAATAGGGTACCATAGGGACCAAATCTTGAAAATAGGGTACTTTACGGACCTTAACTGAATATAGGTTACAATAGGGGATATAGGGACCGGTCTGTGAGATCTGAAATTTATTAAACAAAGTACGTGTTGAAAAATTCAATAAAAATCAACACAGTGACGTGGATAAAAAGCCATCTATTTATAACAAAATAAATAGCTATTAATAGAAGCTGACTAGGGCGGCTTTCAGCATCTTGCTCCTTTATCTTTTCAGGGCAATTATTGCTCCGCCTCTTTTTCTTGATGATCAAGTTAAGTCTTAGGATAGAATATCTTTTCTACAAATCTAAAAATAATCTAATCCCATCTGCTTAAAAATCTAAAATTTCACACCGGGAAAAACGACCTGCCTCTCTAGCAATATAATTATATCTTTTAAAAAATTTCAAATTATATTCATTCCAACACTCGCATTCCACGGGCCTGATTTGTTTTTCAGGTATAAAAATCCGACTTTGGGGATTTTTCCGGATCATTTTAAGATCCAAACTTAAAGCTTTCTTAGAAGCTTCTTTTTCACAGAACCTGAAATCGTAGACCGTTTTTTATACTTGAAAGAATGATTCTAAAATATTGTTAAGTAGACAAAAAAACTGATTTCTTATATTTTAAAATAAAAGACTATTTAAATTGAAAAGGATAAAAGTCGAGCGCAAATTTACATCAACAAATTTGGGCCTTCCTTGATTAAAAAAAACGGTATACGCTAATCATAATCTGTAAATTCGTTTTTGTTTTTAATTATTTTTTATATTTTAATCAAGAATTAAAATTTTAACCCGAAACATAATCAGGGTGCCTACTCACATCCTGGAAAAAATTCCCTGACAATTCCAGAATTTTTCAGCTATTCATTCAAAAAATAAATAAATAATGCTTAAACATAATCATTTATTGAATTTGTTTCTAAAGTCCATGAATTTAAATAATAATTAAAACGAATTTTTATTTTATCTTCAAATACTTAAAATTCAGTGCATATTTGACACATTAATAATTTGAATGAAAGGGATATAAGAGGATTTTTTACGAAAATAGGGAAATATATTCTTTGTTGGTACTATATTAAATTCAATTTAAAACGTTTCAAATTCCTAACAGCTTAAATAAAAAGATTGCATTTTTAATAAGATAGATGAATTTTTATCCAAATAGTTTAATTTTCAGCGAAAAATACAATTTTTCAACAAAATACATGAATGTCCAAATTAATAACTTAATTTTCAACTGGAAAATCTAATTTTTCCACGAAAAATCTAATAGTTAAATGTTCAGATCAAAAATTAATTTTCAATATAAAAAAAAAACGAATTTTCATCAAAAAGTTGAATTTTCAACCAAAGTGAGAAAGTTTGAAATAAAAAGATGAATTTTCGACCAGTAAGATTTATTTTCTACCAAAAAAGTCGAATTTTTAACTAAAAAAGATAAAATTTCAACCAAAAATGCAATAGTAAAATTTTCAGTGAAGAAGAAAAGTAAGTTTCAACCAAAAAGATGAATTTTAAATTAAAATTATGGAATATTTAACTAGATCAGTTAAATTTTCAACTAAAAAAAATTAATTTGCAACAAAAAAAGAGAAATTTTCAACAAGATAGTTGAGTTTTTATTGAAAAATTAGTTAAAAAAAAACGAATTTTTTACCAAAGAAGATTAATTTTTAATAAAATAGATGCATTTTTAACTAACAAAGTTAAATTTTAAATCAATGTGATGAAGTTTCAAACAAAAGGATGATTTTTCAACCACAGTAAGAGTCATTTTATACCAAAGAAGACAAAGTTGCAACTAAAAATATAAAATTTCAACAAAAATTCAATAGTTAAATTTTCAGTGAAAAAAAATTAATTTTCAACCAAAAATATGAATTTTCAACTAAAATTATGGAATATTCAACTGGATTATTTGAATTTTCATCTAACAAATTAATTTAAAAAACAAACGTTTTTTACAAAATAGTTAAACTTTCATTTAAACAATTAATTTTTAACAACAAAAAAAAAGAATTTTCAACAAAACAATTCAATTTTCAACTAATATGATGAATTTTCAACTGAAATGATGAATCTTCAACTGAAATAGTTGAATTTTCAATAGAATTCATGCAATTTAAACTGAAAAAGATAAATTTTCAACTAAAAAAACGAGATTTCAACAAAATAGTTAAATTTTTAGTTAAAAAAATTAATTTTCAATAAAAACTAAAATAGTTAAATTTTCAACAAAAAAAATTAATTTTCACCTAAAATTATGGAATATTCATCTGGATTAGTTGAATTTTCAACTAAAAAAATTAGTTTTAAACAAAAAAAGATCTTTCTAACAAAATAGTTAAACTTTCATTTAAGAAATTAATTTTTAACGACAAAAAAACAAGTTTTTAACAAAACAATTTAATTTTCAACTAATGTGATGAATTTTTAACTGAAATGATGAATCTTCATATAAATTGTTGAATTTGAAACCAAAATGATGAATCTTCAACTGAAATAGTTGAATTTTCAATAGAATTCATGCGTTTTGAACTAAAAAAGATAAATTTTCAACCAAAAAAAAAACGAGTTTTCAACAAAATAGTTAAATTTTTATTTTAAAAAATTAATTTTCAATAAAAAGTAAAATAGTTAAATTTTCAGTGAAAAAAATTAATTTTCAACCAAAAAGATGAATTTCCAACTAAAATTATGGAATATTCATCTGGATTAGTTGAATTTTCAACTAAAAAGATTAATTTTAAACAAAAAATGACCTTTCTAACAAAATAGTTAAACTTTCACACTAAGGAATTAATTTTTAACAAAAAAAAACAAGTTTTTAACAAAACAATTTAATTTTCAACTAATGTGATGAATTTTTAACTGAAATGATGAATCTTCAACTAAATTGTTGAATTTTAAACCAAAAAGATGAATTTTCAACCGATAAGGTTAATTTTCTACCAAAGAAAACGAATTTTCAATAGAATACATGCATTTTAAACTGAAAAAGATAAATTTTCAACTGAAAAAACGAGTTTTCAACAAAATAGTTCAATTTTTAGTTGAAAAAATTAATTTTCAACAAAAAGTAGAATAGTTTAAAGTTTCAACAAAAAAACTGAATTTTTAAGAAATTAGTTCAACGTTTACTCAAGTATTTGAATTTTCAATTAAAAAAGATCAATATTCAACGAAAAATGGAAGTTACATTTTTAGTTCAATAAATTAATTGCGAGCTAAAAAACGAGTTTTCAAGAAAACTGTTAAATTTGCAACCAAAGAGATGAATTTTCAAGCAAGAAAATGATTGTTTAACAAAATATTTTTACTTTTACCCAAATTGTTTATTTTTCACCAAAAGATGTATTGTCAACGAGTAATAGTTGATATTTCAACCAAAAATATAATAATGAAATTTTCAGTTAAAAAAATTAATTTCCAATAAAAAAAACACGAATTTCCAACAAGATAATTAAATCTAGTAATATAAAGCTACATTTATAAATAAAGAACATTGTTATTTAATTTCATATTACAATTAAACAAATTTATGCACATTCTCGAAAAAATTCCCTGACTTTACAAAAAATTCCCTGACATTTCCAGATTTTTTCAGGTATATAAAAATTCCCTTACAATTCCAGATTTTCCAGGCGAGTAGACACCCTGATTATTATTATTATGTCATACAAAAAATCTATTGAAAAAAGGTCGATTATAATTGAGGAAAATCTTGTATTGGTCTTCAGATTAAAGATAAAATCCATTTTCTTCAAGACTAAAAATTTTAATAACATTTAAAACAGTTTCAATTACTGTTTCAGAAAAATAAATTTATTTTACGAGAACCAATAAAAGTATGAACCAGAGCTAATAAATAAAATAAGAAAATTCGACGTCACTATAAGATATTCCAAAATTTAATTATACTACTTGCCTCCGTGTTGATTTTGATCATTTTGAGCCATGATTGGGGCAAGAGAAATTAAAAAAAAAGACTTACTCCTTGGAGTTCCACCTTTGAAAAAAATGGAAAAATTTGGATTAGTTAGAAATTCTAAATAAAATAATTTGCAATTTTGTCATACAAATCGATAATTTACCTGTCTCACTGTATCCAAATTATACGATTCCCAACACCTCGAAATCTTGATAATCCCAAAGTGGCACTAACACTTCACAGTTTTTTTTTTTTTCTCAAAAAAGAACAGTAATAGAAACTAGGAACAATTTGAAAAAAAATAAAATTATTTTTGGATTCAAAATTAACTTTAAAAATAGATTAAACAGAAATGAAATTAATTTTTGAGGAAACCGACTTCACAGCCCAAAATGCTCTCACAACAAGGGAATTAGGATGATTTTTCACGAAAATAGGAGAATGATAGGGAAATAAATTATTGTAAATAAAATTAATGTAGGTACTATATTCCTAAGATTTCAAGTTGAAATATATTGCATTTTCAACAAAATAGTTGAATTTTCATCCCCCAAAAACGAATTTTTAATAAAAGAGTTGAGTTTTCAACCAAAAAAGATGATTTTTTAAACAAATAGTTCAATTTTGCACCAAATTAAATTATTTTTAACCAAGCAGTCTTTACAACCAAATAGTTGAACTTTCAAAACGAAGAGACGAATGTTTAACAAAAAAGTGGAATTTTCGTCGGAATAGTTGACTTTTTAAACAAGAAAGACAAAAAAAATCATCCAAATTGTTGATTTTTCAATCCAAAGGACCAATTTTCTACAAAGCAGTTAAATTTTCAACAAAAAAGTTTCACAAAATAGTTGAATTTTTAACCCGAAAATATGAATTTTCAACCAAAAAATTAATTTTTAATCATTTTAAACTAAAAACGACCAATTTTAACCAAAAATGGAATATTTAATATTGCAGTTGAAAAAATAAATTGAATTTCTGACAAAGTATTTCAAATTTCACCCAAGTAATTGAATTTTCAATCAAGAAGATTAATTTTCTACCAAAAAGACGAATTTTCAACAAAATATTTTCAACCAAAGAGATGGATCTTTAACTAATAAATTGAATTTTTAACAAAGTAGTTCAACTTTCAACCAAGCAGTTGAAATTTTAATTAAAAAGTTTACAGTTCTACCAAAAAGACGAATTTACAACAAAATACATAAATTTTTAACCAAATTGTTGATTTTTCAACTAAAAACCATCGATTTTCAACCAATAATGGAGTAATTGAATTTTCAGATAAAAAAATTAATTTAAAGCAAAAAAAGAACGAATTTTCCACAATGCAGTTGAATCTTTAATCAATAATTTTCAGCTCTCATGCAGTTGAATTATCAACCAAAGAAGATGAATTCTCAATGAAGAATTTAATAGTTGAATTTTCAACTAAAAATCATCAGTTTTTAACCAAAAATAGAGTATTTAAATTTTAAGCTTTAAAAATTGATTTTCATTAAAAAAAAAGTTTTCAACAAATAGATAAATCTTCAACCAAATAGTAGAATTTTTAACCATAAGAGATTAATTCCAAACCAAAAATATAGTCGCAGACTCTTCAGTCACAAAAAATGAACTTTCAACCAAAAAATATGAATTTTTTACCAAAAAATAAATTTTTAATCCAGAAGGACGAATGTTCAACAAAAAATTTGAATTTTCGATCAAAAGACATGACTTTTTAACCAAATACTTGAATTTTTAATAAAATAAATCAATTTTCAACCAAAAGAGATGAATTCTGAAATAAA
>CAKNYM010044147.1:34656-49104 GCA_932195095.1 Andricus curvator
TTGTAGAAATATCGTCAATTATTTTCTGAATTCGACTGTTTTTGATTGACAATTTTTCTATTTGAGTTTTTAATTTTAGTTGAAAATTCATCTCTTTGGTTGAAAATTAAATATTTTGTTGAAATTCTTTTTTTTCTGGAAAATTCAACTATTTTTGTAGAAGATTTAAATGTTTTGTAGAAAATTGATCTTTTTTTACTTGAAAATTCAACAATTTGATTGAAAAGTTCATTTTTTTGCTTGAAGATTCACTATTTCAGTTGAAAATTCATTTCTTTGGTTGAAAATTCGTATTTGTTTGTAGAAAATTAATCATTTTGTTGAAAATCCTTTTTTTTGGTGGAAAATTCAACTATTTTTGTTCGAAGATTCATTTTTTAGTTGAAAATTCATCACTTTGGTTGAAAAGTCGTGTTCTTTGGTAGAAAATTAATATTTTAGATTGAAAAGTCTACTATTATATTGTTGGTTGAGAATTCATGTTTTCAGTTTAAAATTTTATTATTTGGTTGAAGATTTTATTATTTGGTTGAAAATTCAACAATTTTCTTAAAAGTTCATCCTTTTAGTTGAAAATTCAACTGTTCGGTTAGAAATTTGTCTTTTTGGCTTGAAAATTTAACAGTCTTGTAGACTTTTTTTCTTTGTGAAATGAAACATCTTTTTTGGTTCAAAATTTAACTCTTTTTTTGAAAATTCGTTTTTTTTGTTTTGAAAATTAATATTTGTAAGTTGAAAATTTAAATATTTTGTTAAAAATTCGTCTCTTGATTAAAAGTTCAACGATTGAGTTGTTATTACAACTACTGGATTGAAAATTAATTTTTTTTTTGAAAGTGTTATAAATTTGACTTTTTTGGTAGAAAATAAATCTTTTTGCACAAAAATTCGTTTTTCTGGGTTGAAAGTTAAACCATTTTGTTGAAATTGAACTATTTAGTTAAAAATTAACTTTTTTGTTGAAAAATCCTATTTTTTTATTAAAAATTCAACTGTTTTGTAGAAGATTTAAATGTTTTGTAGAAAATTTCTCTTTTTTGTTTAAAAATTCAACAATTTGATTGAAAAATTCATTTTTTTGCTTGAAGATTCACCATTTCAGTTGAAAATTAATTTCTTTGGTTGACAATTCCTATTTGTTGGTAGAAAATTAATCGTTTTGTTGAAAATTTATCTTTTTGGTTGAAAAATTAACTATTTAGTTAAAAAATCATCTACTTTGTTGAAAGTTAATTCTTTTTAATTGAAAAGTCTACTATTATATTTTTGGTTGAGAATACATGTTTTTAGTTAAAAATGGTATTATTTAATATCATTAAATATTATTATTTTGTTAAAAATTAACTACTACTACTTTATTAAAATTTCATTTTTTTGTTCGAAGATTCATCTTTTAGTTGAAAATTCATATCTTTTTTTGAAAATTCGTCTTTTTTTATTTGAAAATTAATATTTGTTATTTGAAAGTTTAACTATTTTATTAAAAATTCGTCTCTTGATTAAAAGTTCAACGAGTACGTGGTTATTACAACTGCTGGATTGAAAATTAATTTTTTTTTAAATGTTATAAATTTGATTTTTTTGGTAAAAAATTAATCTTTTTGATTAAAAATTTAACTGCTTGTTTGAAAGTTAAGCTACTTTGTTAAACATTAATTTTATTCATTAAAGATCCATCTTTTTGCAAAAAAATTCGTTTTTCTGGATTGAAAGTTAAACCATTTCGTTGAAATTGAACTGTTTGGTTAAAAATTAACTTTTGTGTTGAAAATTCGTATTTTCGGGTTAAAAATTCAACTGTTTTATAGAAAAATCCTAATTTTAGCTGGAAATTTCAACAATTTGGTTGAAAAATCTATTATTTTGTAGAAATATTGTCAATTATTTTCTGAATTCGACTGTTTTTGATTGAAAATTAAAATATCTTTTGGTTGAAATATCAACTAATACATTTTTCGTTGATAATTTATATTTTTGGTTGAAAAATCAAATAATTGATCAAAAGTTGAACGGCCTTGTTACAAAATCATTTTTTTAGTTGAGTTTTTAATTTCAGTTGAAAATTCATTTCTTTGGTTGACAATTAGTATTTGTTGGTAGAAAATTAATCTTTTTGGTTGAAAAATTAACTATTTGGTTAAAAATTAATCTACTTTGTTGAAAGTTAATTCTTTTTAATTGAAAAGTCTACTATTATATTGTTGGTTGAGAATCCATGTTTTTAGTTAAAAATTTAATATTTCATATAATTTAATATCATTATTTGGTTAAAAATTAACTACTACTACTTGATTACAAAATTTTTATTATTGTGGATTTTTTTCTTTCTGAAATGAAACATGTTTTTTTGGTTGAAAATTTAACTCTTTTTTTGAAAATTCTTTTTTGATTTGAAAATTAATATTTGTAAGTTGAAAATTTAACTATTTTGTTAAAAATTACAACTGCTGGATTGAAAGTTATATTTTTTTTTGTAAATGTTATAAATTTGATTTTTTTTTGGTAGAAAATTAATCTTTTTGATTAAAAATTTAACTGCTTGGTTTAAAGTTAAGCTACTTTGTTAAACATTAATTTTATTAATTAAAGATCCATTTTTTTGCACAAAAATTCGTTTTTCTGGATTGAAAGTTAAACCATTTTGTTGAAATGGAACTGCTTAGTTAAAAATTAACTTTTTTGTTGAAAAATCCTATTTTTTGATTAAAAATGCAACTGTTTTGTAGAAAAATCGCCATTTTTGTCTGAAATTTTTAAAATTTACTATTTTTTTGACAAATCGTCTGTTTTTTTCTAAATCCAAGTATTTATGACTGTAAATTGAAGTTGATATATCAACTAATACATCTTTCGTTGAGAATCCATCTGTTTTTATTAAATATTCAAATGGTTTGGTTAAAAATTGAACAGTTTTGTTAAAAAATTATGATTTTGGCCAAAGATTCATAATTTTAGTTAAAAATTAATCCTTTTGGTTGAAAGTGTAAATAATTGGTTAAAAATTCGTCTTTTTGGGTTAAAAATTCCACTATTTTGGTACAAGATTGAACTGTTTTGTAAAAAATTTGTCTTGAAAATTAGACAATTTGGTGGAAATATTCATTTTCTTTTTCGCAGAAAAAGTTTCTTTCTGGCGTGAAAATTCGACAATTTTGTTGATTTTTTTTCTTCTTTGAATGAAACATCTTTTTGGTTGGGAATTAACTTCTTTCTTGAAAATTCATCTTTCCGGGTTTAAAAGTCAAAATTTTTCTTTAAAAAATCGAGTTTTTAGCTTAAAAACTCAAGACTTTTGCTGAAATTTATCTCCTTTTTTAGAAAATTAATCTTTTTTTGGTTGAAAATTGAAATTTTTTTAATGTCCCAATTTTAGTAAAAAGAATTTATTCTATTTGCCCTTTTTCGAGGTTACTAAAAAGTTACTTATTTTATGAAAATGTTACTTTTGGTTACATTTTTTGCCTGAACTAACGAAATGAATTAAGTAATTAATTGTATTATTTAAAAATGTGTGAAGAATATAAAAATTCAATTGTTTTCAGTAAATTTGGCACCTTAGAGCCGAGAAAATTAGGAAATAATAATTACTTCGTATATAAAATGTATAAAAAGGGCTAGAAATTGAATTATTATGAATCCTGATAAAAATTGCAATTCTTCTAAAATTGCTAGTTTTTAATTTAAAATTTAGATGTTTTTTGTTAAAATATCGAACTATATCTTATATTTTTCGATGATAATTTATCTTCTTTTGTTGAAATTCGGTTAAAAGTTGAACAGTTTTTGTTAAAACTTTTTTTCTTGAAAATTTATCATTTCAGTTGAAAATTCGTCTTTTTCGGTAGAAAATTAATCTTCTTGATTGAAAATCACCCTTTTGTTTAAAAATACATAATTTTATTTAAAAATTCATCTTTTTGGTTCGAAATGTACTTATTTTGTTGAAAAGTCGTCTTTTTCGATTGAAGATTCCCCTGTTTTCGTACAAAATTCAACTATTTGGTTGACAGATAACTTTTTTGTCAAAAATCTATATTTACTAGTTGAAAATTCCAATTTTTTGTAAAAATTGGTCTTTTTGGCTCGAAAAATCAACAATTTGGTTGGAAAATAACCTATTTTGTTGAAAAATCTTCTTTTTTGAATGAATTCGACAATTTATCTAAAATTGCTAGTTTTTAATTTAAAATTTAAATCTTTTTTGTTGAAATATCGAACTATGTATTATATTTTTCGATGAGAATTTATCTTCTTTGGTTGAAATTCGGTTAAAAGTTGAACAATTTTTGTTGAAAATTTATCATTTTAGTTGAAAATTCGTCTCTTTCGGTAGAAAATTAATCTTCTTGATTGAGAATCACCCTTTTGTTTAAAAATACATAATTTTTTTTTTAAATTCATCTTTTTGGTTCGAAAGTTGAACAGTTTTTGTTAAAACTTTTATTGTTGTTGAAAAGTTATCATTTCAGTTGAAAATTCGTCTTTTTGGTAGAAAATTAATCTTCTTGATTGAAAATCACCCTTTTGTTTAAAAATACATAATTTTATTTAAAAATTTACAGGGTGGCGACTTGACCGGGAAACCGGGAAAGACCGGGAAATTACCTGGAATTTTATTGACCGCGAAAAAACCGGGAAATGACCGGGAATTTAATTTAAAAACCGGGAATTTACTTCTGATTATAGAAAAATTCAAGAAATATAATTTCACTTGGTACAGGGAATTTTTTACATGGAATGGGAATTTTCAAAAATCCCTCTTCCAAGTCAGAATTCGTCACAATATGAAAGTTCCCTCTTCTAAATTTTAGGTAATAAAAGTACTTCAAGCAGTTTTCAGAGTAGAAGTAGAATTTCAAAGAAATGTTTCTGAATTATAATAGAAATTTTTTTTACATTGTTCGTTGCGAATTCATCGTTTTTTAGTTAGAAATTCAACTACTGGGTTAAAAGTTAAACTTTTGTTAAAAATTAATTTGGTTGAAGATTCATCATTTTAATTTAAAATTCATCTCTGGTTGAAAATGTAACTACTTTCTTGAAAATCAATTTATTTATTTTTTTATGAAAATTCGACTATTTGGTTGAAAATTGATATTTTGCATTTAAAAATTAAACTATTTGTTTGAAAATGTATGTACTTTGTGGAAAATTCATCTTTTTTTGTAGACAATTAATCTTTATGGTTGACAATTCATCTATTCGGCATAAAATTCAACTATTCCAGTTGAAGATTCATCATTTTAGTTGATGATTCATCATTTTATTTGAAAATTCACCAGTTTGGTTGAAAATTAATTTCTTTAAATGAAAATTTAACTGTTCCATTGTGAGTTGGAAATTATTATTTTCAAGTTCGGAATTCCACAATTTGGATAAAAATTTGTCTTTTTTAATTGAAAATTTTTTGGTAGAAAATTATCTTATTTTTCTTTGAAAGTTAATCTTCTTGTTTAAAAATTCTTCTGTTCAGTTAAAAATTCAAATATTCCAGTCAAATATTTATCATTTTAGTTGAAAATTCATCTTTTAGGCTGGAAATAAAATTATTTGCTTGAAAGTTAAACTCTTTTGTTAAAAATTGATTTTTTTTTAGTTAAAGATCCATCGTTTTAATTAAAAATTCATTTCTTTGGTTGAAAAATGAGCTGTTTGATTAAAAATTTGTTTTTTCTTTGGATGTTTTTTGGTTGAAAATTATTATTTTTATGAAACTGAAAATGTAACTATTATTCCACTTGAATATTTCATAATTTTAATTCAAAATTCATGTCTTTGGTTGAACATTCATTTTTGACTAAAAATTTAATTATTCAATTTTTGGTTGAAAAATTATCTTTGTTAGTTGAAAATTCGTCTATTTTGGTAACAATTAATCTTCTTGGTTGAAAATTCATCTTTTTGGTAAAAAATTTAATTATTCCAGTTAAAGATTCATCATTTCAGTTAGAAATTCATCTTTCTGGTTTGAAATTCAACTATTGCAGTTAAATATTTACAATTTTATTTGAAAATTCATCAATTTGTTTCAAAATGTAACTATTATTTTGAAATTTAGTTTTTGTTGTTGTTAAAAGTTAGTTTTTTTTTGTTGAAAGTAATTTTTTAACTGAAAATGTAACTTATTCCAATCGAAAATTCCATAGTCGTTGTTGAAAATTCATCTGTTTGGTTAAACATTAATTTTTTTAACTTGAAATTTAATTATTAAAGTTTTAGTAATTAATTAATTTGTTGGTTTGAAAATTTAACTATTTCAGTTAAAGATTCATTGTGCTGGTTGAAAACTCTTATGTTTGGTTTAAAAATAATCCCATTTTTGATTGAAAATTATTATTTTTTCAGTTCAAAAGTTAACTATTTGGTTGAAAATTTGTCTTCTTTTATTAAAACTTCAAACCTTTCTTTAAAAATTAATGTATTTGGTTGAAAAATTGTATTTTTGGGTAGAAAATTAATCTTTTTATTTAAAATGTAATCTTCTTTAAAAATTCGTCTTTTTGGTTGAAAATTCAAGTGTTCCAGTTAAATATTCATCATTTTAGTTGAAAATTTATCTTTTTGGTTTCAAATTTAACTATTCCAGATAAAGATTCATAATTTTATTTGAAAATTCATCACTTTGGTTGAAAATGGAACTATTTTGTTGAAAATCCGTTTTTTTGTTGAAAATTAATTTTTTCAACTGAAAGTTCAACTATTCCATTTTTTTGTGAAAAATTTATATTTTTTAGTGGAAAACTTAAGTATTTTTTTCAAAATTCATTTATTTTGCAACGTTTTGCTCTGTTGTGTTAAAAGATGTTTAGAACGAGTGTCATGAATTAAAATAAATGTTTGCGTTTTGCGGCAAATATAAATATGTTACTTTGAGTTGACCGGGAAAATTGAAAAACTTGACCGGGGAAAACCGGGAAATGACCGGGAATTTGAAATCGTCCGCCGAATCGCCACCCTGATTTATCTTTTTGGTTCGAAATGTAATTATTTTATTGAAAATTCGTCTTTTTCATTTGAAGATTCCCATGTTTTCGTAGAAAATTCAACTATTTGGTTGACAGATAACTTTTTTGTCAAAAATCCATATTTACTAGTTGAAAATTCAAATGTTTTGTAAAAATTGGTCTTTTTGGCCTAATAACTCAACAATTTGGTTGGAAAATAACCTATTTTTTTGCCAAATCGTCTCTTGAATGAATTCTAGTGTTTTTTATATTAAATTAAAATCTTTTTTGATTATCATATCAACCGTTGCATTTTTCGTTAACAATTCATCTTTTTTAGTGAGAAAAATTCAACCGTTTTTTTAAAAGTTTAACTACTTTCTTAAACATACATTTTTTGGTTGAAGATTCATAATTTTGTTAAAAAATCTTTCTTGTTGGTTACTTTTTTGTCAGATTGTTACTTTTCGGTTACTTTTTTGAGAGAAGTATGGTTTTTATTTTACTATTTTTTCAAGCTTGAGCAGTTCCGAGCCCTGTATTACTTATTATGATTTAATATTTCCTCAGACTTAACACTCTTTCCCCTATTCCCCTCTTTTCCCCTTTTTAAAAAAATTCCTATTCTTTTCCCTGTTTTCAAGAAACTTTCCCTTTTTCGTGTTTTTCGATTAAATGCGAACTGAATTAATAGAACCTAATATTTTTCTTTTGGATTCTTTTGAATCTAACTATTTTGGTTGAAAGTTAAGTTTTTTTTTTTAATCGAGAATTTCATTATTGGTTCAGAATTCATCGCTTTTGGTTGAAAATGTAATTCTTTTGTTGAAAATTCAACTATTTTGCTAAGAAGTCATCTCTTTTGGTAGAACTGTTATCTTTTTTGGTTGAAAATTAATTCTTTTCAATTGAAAAGTCTCCTACTACATTTTTATTTAAGAATTCATCTCTTTTGGTTACAAATTCTACTGTTTTGTTGAAAAATTCACTACATATTTTGTTACAAAGTAATCTTTTTTCTGGACGAAAATTCATCTTTTTGGATAGAAAATTTCTCCTTTTGAATTCAAATTTCACCTTTTGGTAGAAAAATCATATTTTTTGGTTTCAAGCTAATTTTTATAAACTGCAAAGTCGACTATTACATTTTTGGTTCAAAATTCATCTCTTTTGGTTGAAAATACAATATATTTATTTTATTGAAAATTCAACTATTTTGTTAAAATTTTGTCGAAAATTCAACTGTTTTGTTGAACATTCATTTGTTTTGATGAAATAATTCGCTCTTTTAGATTGCTAATGAAAAACACGTGAAATAAAAAATTCTCCTTAAACAATCCTTTTTCCCCTAAAATATTTACCACATTCTTCTTACAGCTTCCTTTACATTCAATTCTTCCCCTAAAACCTTCCCATACATCGTCCTATTCACAGATTTTGCTCCTTCTGTTCTCCTTGTTTTCCCAAAACATCCCTTCCCTTACCTTGTTTCCCATTCTAAATCTTGCTATTCGTATCCAACATCTCCACATCCCTTTTCTAAATACTGCGAGGACTCTTTTCTTTATCATCTTATACCATTTATTTTCTTTCCCTATCTCTTTTCTCCAGTTCCTCATAGTTTACTACTGTCCCTTCCCCCTCAAATTCTTTCAGTCACTCCTTAACCAATCCTTTTTCCCCTAAAATCTTTACCACATTCTCTTTACAGCTTCCTTTACATTCGATTCTTCACCTAAAACCTTCCCATACATCTTCCCATTCTAAATCTTGCTATTGTCCAACATCTCCCCATCCCTTTTCTAAAAACTCTGGGTACTCTTTTCTTTATCATCTTATACCATTTATTGTCTTTCCCTATCTCTTTTCTCCAGTTCCTCATAGTTTATTACAGTCCCTTCCCCTTCCAATTCTTTCCGCCACTCCTTAACAAATCCTTTTTCCCCTAAAATCTTTACCACATGCTCTTTACAGCTTCCTTTACATTCAATTCTTCCCCTAAAACCTTCCCATACATCTTCCCATTCACAGATTTTGCTCTTTTGGTACTCCTTCTTTTCCCAAAACATCCCTTCCCTTACCTCGTTTCCCATTCTAAATCTTGCTATTCTTGTCCAACATCTCCCCATCCCTTTTCTAAATACTCTGGGTACTCTTTTCTTTATCATCTTATACCATTTATTGTCTTTCCCTATCTCTTTTCTCCAGTTCCTCATAGTTTACTACAGTCCCTTCCCTCTCCAATTCTTACAGCGACTGCTTAACCAATCTTTTTCCCCCTAAAATCTTTACCGCATTCTCTTTACAGCTTCCTTTACATTCAATTCTTCCCCTACAACCTTCCCATACTACTTCCCATTCACAGAGTTTGCTCTTTCTTTTCTCCTTCTTTTCCCAAAACATCGTTTCCCTTAGGGACCGTACTTAAATTACGTAACATCTCAAGGGGGGGGGGGGGGCCCGAGACATTTTGTTACGGTAGGAGGTCCTTCACTCATGTACGTACTTTTTGCAAGTTCGCAAAAGCTTTCTCCTGAAGATTATCTTTTTAGTTATAAATTTTATTATTTGGTTGAAGATTTAACAATTTTCTTAAAAAGACATCTTTTTTTTTTTGTTTGCAAATTCAACTGTTTTGTTAAAAATTCGTCTTTTTGGGTTAAAAATTAAACTCTTTTCGTATAATATTAACCTTTTGTTTAAAATTCATATTTTGTTGCTGATAAGTCAACTGAAATATTTTTTGGATGAAAAATATTTTTTTCTGAAAATTTGTCTTTTTAATTTAAAAGTTCATCTTTTTTTAGTAGAAATATTTCATCTTTCTTGGACAAAAATGCAACTCTTTTTTTGAAAATTTGCCTTTTTTATTAAAAAATTCACCTGTTTTAGTAGAATTTTCATTTTTCTTGGACAAAAATGCCACTGTTTGGTTGAAAATTTAACAATCTTGTTAAAAAGTCATACTTTTTGGTTTAAAATTCGACTATTTAGCAGAAAATTAATTTATAGTTTACACTTCATATTTTGGTGTTGGAAAGTGAACTGGAATCTTCTTTGGATGAAAATTTAACCTTTTTTTTGAAGTTTTTTTGTTTATTTCATCTGTTTTAAAAGAAAGATTTCATCTTTCTTGAATAAAAATGCAGCTGTTCGGTTGAAAATTCAACACTTTTTTGAAAATTTGTCTCTGATTTCAAAATTCACCTGCTTTAGCAGAAATTACATCTTTCTTGGATACTTTTTGGTTAAAAATTCTGCTGTTTTGTTGAAAATTTAACTATTTTGCAGAAAATGTACTTTTTGGTTAAATTTAATATTTTAGTGTTGAAAAGAGAACTGAAATCTTTTCTGGATAAAAATTCAACTATTTTTCTGAATTTTTTTTGTTTTAATCAAAAATTCATCTGTTTTAAGAGAAATTTCAACTTTCTTGGATAAAAATGCAACTGTTTGGTTGAAAACAAAACTATTTTGTTAAAAAGTCATACTTTTGGATAAAAATTCTACTGTTTTGTCGAAAATTTAACTGTTTCGTAGAAAATTTACTTTTTGTTTAAAATTCTTATTTTGGTGTTAACAAATAAACTGAAAGCTTTTCTGGATGAAAGTTTAACTAAAAAAAAAATGTGTCCTTTGTTTATTAGAAATTCCATACCACGCTGAAAATCCCAGTTCTCGTCAGATCACTGAAGTTAAGCAGCGTTGTACGCGGTTAGTACTTGAATGGGTGACCATTCAAGAATACTGAGTGCTGTTGGCACATCGTGGGTGTGGTGAGCCCACACTTGTAGTTATTTATAACTACAAGAAAACTATCCACCTAGAAACAATACCCGAATCGGGTAGTGTCACGCCTACCCTGAAAGGGAAATTTTTTTATTATATATATATATATATATATATATATATATATATGTATACCATTATTATACCATTAAATAAAAGACGAATTTTCTACAAAACACTTAAATTTTTAAAAAAGTTCATTTTCTACCAAATGGTTGAATTTTCAACCAAAAAGGATGACTTTTCAAGAAACTTGTGAAATTTTCAATAAAAAAACAAAATTTTCAGCCAAATAATAAAATTTTTAACCAAAGAGATTATTTTTAACTTTAAAAGAAAATAGTTGGATTTTCTTATTGAGTTCTGTTAATTCAGTTCGCATTTAAACGAAAAAATGAGAAAAAGGGGAATTTTCTTAACAGGAAAAAAATAGGAATCCTTAAAAAAAAGGAGAAAGAATGTGAAGAGTTTTCAGTTAAAATTGTAGGTATAATTTATTTAGAAAAGAAGGTAGAGCTTACCATATTTATGATTTGTTAAAAATAAATTGGAAACAAAAGATTCGAATTTTAAAACAAAAACAGTTGAATTCATAAAAAAATTGAATTTTCAACAAAATAGTTGATTTTTCCACACACAAAAAAAAAGAGTTTTCAGTCATAAAAAAAAGTCAACTAAATTGTTGAATTTTCAAGCGAAAAAGACAAATTTTCTACAAAACAGTTTAATTCTTAACCCAAAAATATGAATTTACAACAAAAAAGTTATATTTTCAAACAAATATTTAAATTTTCAACCAAAAAGAAGAATAAAAAACATTTGAATTCAACCAAAAAATACGAATTTTGAACAAAATAGGTACATTTTCAACCATATATAAGTATGAATTTTGAACTAAAATTATGAATTTTAAACCAAAAAAATACAAATTCTTAAAAAAAAAACAGTTCATTTTCTACCCAAATAGTTTAATTTTCAGCTAAAAATGATGACTTTTTGACAAAATTGTCGAATTTTCAATAAAATAAAAAAATTTTGCACAAAGAAATAAAATTTTTAACAAAAAAAAAAGAATTCTCAACCAAAAATGTAATAGTAGACTTTTCAATTAAAAAGAATTGACTTTCAATGAATAAAGATGACTTTTCTACGAAGAGATGCATTTTTAAACAAAAAAGACGAAATTTAAAGCAAGAAAGATATTTCAGTTCTGAAAGAAAAAAAACTTCAACAACATTGTGGAAATTTTCAAGCAAGAAATACTAGTTTTCAACAAAACACTTGATTTTAAACAAAAAAAGTGAATTTTCTACCAAATGGTTGAATTTTAAACTAAAAACAGACTTTTGAACAAAATTGTTTAATTTTTAATAAAAGAATCAAATTTTCCACTAAAGAATAAAATTTGTAACTAGAAAGATAAATTCCCAAACAAAAATATAATAATAAACTTGAAAATCAAAAAAAAAATTCAACAAAAAAGTTAATTTTCTATCAAAAAATGAATTTGTAATCCAGAACGACGAACGTTCAACAAAACAGTTGAATTTTCGATCAAAAAGATTAATAAATTCTCAAAGAAAAATGTAATAGTTGATATTCCAATTAAACAGTTACATTTTTAACAAAAAAAATTAAATTTCTACCAAGAGATGAATTTTTAAACAAAAAAGATGAATTTTCAACCAAAAAGATGTTTCAGTCCTAAAAGAAAAAAGTCAACCACAATGTTGAATTTTCAGGCAAGAAATACGGATTTTCTACAAAACAATTGAATTTTTAACAAAAAAGTTAATTTTCTACCAAATACTTAATGGCTTAGTGGAATACATTAATATTTTTCTTTTCCATCTTCCAGGAAGAATATGGCAAGATTGAATATGAAGATAGGACTGCAATTGTCGACACTGTTCAAAATGGATTTTCCTGCTGTGGAGCTTCTGGACCTTCAGATTGGGCTGCGAGTAGATATTCCAGAGACCATCCTAACGAACACATGAGCTTTTCAGTATCTGCTGATTCCAGAACTTACAAGATTCCAGAATCTTGTTGCAAAAGTAAAGGCAGTTCTGCATGTCGTAGCGGAATTCTCACCAGTCTTGGCGCTCAAATCAGTCCCGAAGTTTTCCAGGATGTAAGTGGAAAATAAAAATTAATTAAAATAAATTAAATTAAAGAAAAAAAATTAAAATGCAGTTTAAATGCAATTAAATGAAGGTAATTAATTAATTAATTTTATTCAATTCAATTCCAATTAAATGCACTTTAAAATTAAAATTAAAATTGTTTTTTCTTTAATTAAATTTTTCCATTTAATTTTTAATAGTGTTCTAAATCCTCTAAATTCGTTCCAATTTTACGGAAATCAATGGATTTTTTTTTTATTTGAAAAATTTTGTCCATTTGTATTTATTCGAATTTAGCCTGAATTGTTTTGAAGTTTTGTGAATTTATCCTGAATTGGTTACCCTTTCAGTCCCTAGATTTTATCCCATAGGGACTGTGAGGCCTGTAAATAATCTAAATAATAATATCATAATAATAATTATCATAAAATTAAATTAATTAAATTTAATGTATCTATTACTTTAAATCGAATTGATAAAATTAGCAATCTTAAGCCTATAACACCGTGGTAAACTTCATGGAGCTTGCACCACCTCTAAATAAAATTAAAAAAAAAATAGATTTTTTTTTTTTGTGGTTTCCAACAAATTTTCGTGTGATATGCTCGGAGAAATTCTCACGAGCATCAGCATAATATGCTCGAGAATATACTTGACCTTCATGTGCTTTGAGAATTTAATGAGCATTTTGAATTAGGATTGAAAAAATCGTATTTTCTATTTTTATTAATAATAATTGCATTGTTTAATTTTCGCGGAAAATGCATCGCTTCAAATTGCTAAATTTAAGTGATAAAATAAGTCAAAGTAATAGAAAACATATTATTCGCATTAAACAGTGCCTTCTTCAGGGTTGCTAAGATATCCCAATTTTAAATTCTTCTAAGTATAAAACCAACCATACACCTAGAAGATTAATAATATCAATGAAAAATAAATTTTGTTTCTAAATATATTTTAAACAATTTTTAGTTGTGTTTTCAAGTCAAAAAGATAAATTTTCAACCAAAGAAATTAATTTTTAACTAAAATGATGAATCTTCAACCAAAAATATGAATGTTTAACCAAATAGTTAGTTGCATTTCCAACTCAAAAGATTAATTTTCTACCAAAAAAGACTCATTTTCAACAAAGTACATGAATTTTCATCTAAAAAAAATCAAATTCCAACAAAAATTAGAATAATTAAAATGTCAGACAAATAAATGTTCAACAAAAAAACAAAAGAATTTTCAACGAAATATTTTTTTTTCATTTAAAAAAAAAATGATTTTTTAACCAAAAAAATGAATTCTCAACAAAAGAATTCAATTTTACACTAAAAAGATCAATTTACAAACCAAAAATATAATATTTCAATTTGCAGTAAGAAAAGTAAATTTAAAAAAACGAGTTTTCACCAAAATTAATTTGTTTTCAACTAAGAATATAAATTTTCAAGCGAAAATAGAATATTTATATCTTCAGTTAAAAATATTAATTTTCAACGAAAAAGAAACGATTTTTCAACCAAAGAAATAAATTTTTAATCACAATGATGAATTTTCAACCAAAAATATGAAATTTAGACCAAATAGTAGATTTTTCA